>WBMY01014824.1:1378101-1555869 GCA_013397315.1 Donacobius atricapilla | reverse complement strand
GCTTCGGCCGCAGCGGCGGCGCCGCCGGCCCCTTGCTCCGGCAACGGCTCCCGGCGGCCAGGAGCGCCAGACGCAGGTGGGGACCCGCGGGAGGAGGGCTGAGAGGTGCTACCCCACAGGAGGGGGGATGAGAGGTGCTGCCCCAATGGAGCGGGGCTGAGGGGCGCTGCCCCACTGGAGCAGAAGCAGAGGGACACTGCCCCACCGGAGCGGGGCTGAGGAGCGCTGCCCCACAGGAGCGGGGCTGAGGGGCGCTGCCCCACTGGAGCAGAAGCAGAGGGACAGTGCCCCACAGGAGCGGGGCTGAGGGACACTGCCCCACAAGAGCGGGGCTGAGGGGCGCTGCCCCACCGGAGCGGCGCTGAGCGGCGCTGCCCCACCGGAGCGGGGCTGAGGGGTGACTCGCGGGACACCCCAGGGGCGGGAGCCGCCGGCAGCCGGCGCAGGGGCCTTTGTTGAGGTGAGAGCCCGAGTGTGGGCCCGGGGCGGGGGCTGGCATTGAGTGACCTGTGCCCCTGAGCCTCCCCCTCTGTGCTGGGGAACGTGGAAGTGGGAAATCGCTACTGCAAGCTTTACTTTGTCCTTCGAGTGTATTCACTTTTCTGCTGTGGAAGGATTTGCTTTCTGCGCACTGTATTTGTGAATTCAGCCCTAAGCAACTGAAAGTTGTGAATTCTTGTGGAAGATTTCAGGTGCGTTAGCTGTGTTACATCTCTGCTGTGTCTGGCGTTTACTTGGTCCAGTCCAGTGTCCCACTGTAGTGGGAACAACCTGGCACGCCAGTAATGTTTCAGTTACTGATTTACAGAACACCAATATATGTTAACATATTCTGTCTTGTTATAGAGCATTAAATCAAAATGTCATCATTATCGCAATCATCCTTGTCTTTACCAGTACATGACTGTACTGCTCCTTCACTGGACTTTGATCTTCAGGAAAAGTTTATTCTTCTTCACACTGTTGAGGCAAGTTCATTCTGTTCCTGTCAGGCTTGATTTTTTAAATTGTATTTGTTTTGTTAACAAGGTTAAAAATATACTTCCTGGTTATGGATGTGAAGTAGGTGATATTTCAAAAAATGGCCAAGTGGCAGTGTAAGACATAGCAACAGTATACCGAAACTACGGCAAAATTCTTACTCGTTCTTTTCTGCTTACATTGATTGGCTGTGATAAATGAAGTATGACATTTAATCTTCCAAAGGTGCTGTTTTCACTGGAAGTAACTGAATTCAAGAACTTGATTTTGGTTCTATATCCAGGAAAAAGCTACGGAGAGTTGCATTGTGTTACACAAGTTGAGGTCTGCCAGGAAATCTAATCCTGTAATAAAACAAGACACACATATAAAATAAAAAACCTTAGATGTTTGATTGTACTATTTTGCCTTAAGTCAACAGTTGGAAAACAGAGAAGTCAGCATTCTGATTCTGTGAGGAAGTGATTATTTAAGATGGGGATTTCCTGAATTTGTTGTTAATTTTCTCAATTATATGAAGGGCAATATGGATATAAAAACTGAAACTCTTACTCTGAATAATCCTTTTGCTGGAGATGCACCTGGCACAGGCTGAGCACAGGAGAAATGGGTCCTGGTGGGTAGAGAAGGTAACACAATCCAATTCTCAAAAAATAATGAGTAATCAGTGGAACATTGAGTGGAGTAAACAGATAACGTTGTGCTTGGTGAAGGTATCAGTCATGCTGGAGTGCTTGGGTAGAGGCAGGAGAGAGGTGTTTGGAGAAGGGGTGAGGGTGATGGCAGGTTGCTGGTGCCTGATAAGGAAGAGGGAGGAATAGGATGCTGTATGTAACCAATTGGAAACCATTGAAAAATACAAAATCAGTTATAATCGGAAGAAATTTTTAATGTTTCCTAAATTGCAGTTAAACAGTAAAAACATTGACACTTGGATGCAGGAGCTAAGTGAAAGTGAAATTCAGAATACTGTAAGTAAACTAAAACTTGATTCTCTTTGTTCTATGCTGAATGTCTGAAATTGGCTACCTTATGGAGTCATACAATTTCCAGTAAGGGTGGGAAAGTGGGAATATTTGTATTTACAATCACCAAATAGAATTTTAGTTTTACATCTGAAATGTTCATCACTGTGCATTACTGATTCCTTGTTGTATACAGACATTAATATAATTAATTATTGGATTTTTTTTTCCCCATGAAGAATCTCAGGAAAAAAATACTTGAAAGAGAGAAACGAATTAAAGAACTTTCATCCATGCTTCAGTGTGAAAAAGTGAGTGACCAGTTCCATTAGAATCAATATTTTCTTCCAACATACTAGATTCCTAATTAAAAATATATAATTTTTGAGTAAAGCAATTATTTCAAAGACCTATGAAAAAATGTCCTGGAAGGTGTTTCCTACAGAATTATCTTAAAGCCATCAAAACTGTATTCAAACCACTAAGGATACGGTTATCTTTAACACTAATATCCTATGGTGGCTATTGACTTCTCATTTACTGATTTACAATATTCTGGGGAAAAGTACTTATAAGGAATAATATGGAGTAAACTGAACAGGTACTGTTCACAGTTGGTTTCCGTGGCTCTTTTAGGAAAGGTAGTACAGACAGCAGAGCTAATACCATCAGAGGCTGACAAGTCTGGCAAGAGCTCATTCATTCTTTGCACCAAAAGAAGGAGCTCAGTGCAAAAAACAACCCTGTAAGGGAAGGGCTGTCCCGTGTGAGAGCGCACTGTGGAGGTCTGGGATTTATTTAGTGGCAGTTTGGCAGTCAGTGTCACAGCCGGAGGACCTGCCTGCGCTCTGTGCACCGCAGCGAGGCTCAGCGGTGCTGGGGGACAGCCCGGGCTCCGCTCAGCCTTGCAGGGCTCAGCAGTCTACCTCGGCATTTGCAACTCCTTGTGGGATTTTAAGAACCATGGTTCTTTAAGAGTTGGGTTTTGTTTAACCAAATGAACATATCACTTGGCTGCTGGATAAACTTAACTAGCTGGTCATAATAGAGGAGCCTGTGGGGGCTCTTGTTGTCTCCTTGTCTTTATCTTGAAGTGAAGGAGCACATTTTCATGGGAAGATCTTTTTGCTTGAGAATAGAAATGCTGAACAAAAAAGCCTATAAAAATTCTGAAGACCCCAATGCCAGCAGACCTCAATGCTGATGGGATCTATGTGGCATACCATGCCCTGACTAGAGACTACCTAATGTTGAACAATTTAGGGTGCCTAGCATCTGAAAGGATAAATCATTCTCTATGCTGTCCCCTTATTCCTTCTTAAATTAATTTCAATTAAAGGTATTTTCATCAATACTTGACTGAATCTGCCTTTCTTACTGGTATCTATAATGAACACTTCCACTGGTACATTCTTTTAGTCTCTTTCAGTCTATACTTATAATGCAATACTTTTCTACTTTATTGCTTCTTGCTTAGAATGAGTCAAAGGAACCAAGTTGAAAGACATTTCATAGCATCATCTGACATGAGTTCTGGTGACAAGTTTCCTCTTCCCTTATGACTTACGTATCCCCCAGAATTAGAGTTTGAATTAAATGTATCAATAGATTTAAGAGGAGATGGTGGTCTTTGGAATTTAACAAAGGTCAGTTCAGGTCAGAGCACAGCTGATCAGTGTGGTAGAAGGTTAGTCACCCTGCTAGCTGGATGCCTTTGCTTAGCCTGGATTTCTGAGTTCATGCTTCCAGGCCTTATTCCTGCTACTTAAACTCAGATTAAATATGATTCCATAATTATACATAAATTGTTTCAAGTGGGTGATTTCTGTTTAACATTAATACAGTTAGTGGCGAGTTACTGCTTGTGAATATACTTGTAGAGAATGTTTTATCTTTTCCAGGTTTTGAGGACATTCAAATGTCAGTTAGAAACTATGGCATAGTAGAAAAAATACAGAGAGCATCATACAGCATAGTCCAATAAACTGGTGTTTATGTTTCTTAGATCAACATAGAGAAAGGAGACCGCCTATCAAGGTCAGTAAAGGAAGTACAAGCTCACCTGCATCGTCAGATTGGAAGAAAAGAAGCAGAAAATGATGAATTAAAAGTGAAAATACAGGTCAAAGTATTTTTACTTGTGTTTCAGTTTATTGGAAAAAGAACCCAAAGCCTTGCTGTGGCTTGTTTTGAAATAAAATTATTGGTAAAAGAAAAATCCAAAACCATTAAAATCATAAGTCTTCACATTTTGCAAGATCTGCCTGACCACACTATTTTAATTGTGAGGTTGTTTTTTGGGTTTTTTTTTCCTTCTTTTCTCAACTTACACAGTGCTGGTGAAGCAAAATGAAACGCATAGAAGTGTTTGCTCGCTCACTTAACTGCACTGTCTAGGAGACAGTCTCCATATGGTCAAGAGATAGGCAGGTCCCTATGGTGACTTTCTGTTCTGAGAACAGTGACAGCCACACCTTGTTTCTTCTTATTGGCTGTGAAGAATTGATAAGTCTCTTAATACTGACTGAAAGTGAAACACTTAAGACTAAAGCCTAATCTCACTTTATTTAAGGTAGGTTAAATTATTTCCATTTTCTGTTCTAAAAAACACTAGTTAAATTTGGGCATTTCAGTATCAGTTACTGGCTTTAGAAAAGGCAAGGAGGAGGTCATGTGTGAAAGGCTGGAGCTGTATATGGCCTCAGAATATAATATATAAAACTTGTCAAGAACACAGGAATGAACGAGAAAACGTTGGCTAAAAACAATGTATTTCTAATTTCCAAACTTCTTACTAGCATACATCTCCTGCTAATTAAATAATTTGAGATCGTTACCCAACCTATATCAAGGCAATTTCAAATCACGTCTATATCTGCATAAATGCATAAAGGCCACATATTTTCTTCTAAATAAAAATTGCTTTCTTGTTCTACCTAGTACAATTATAGGATTCCAACAACACTTTCATTAGATAAAATAACTTGATACACAGCTGTATTGTCGCTCAATCTCTAGCTAAAAGTTTTGTTCACTTTCAGAAATCGCTGAAATCATTAGCTAGCTTAAATACTGGAGGTGATTTTGTTAACAACTAGACAAAAGCTTGCAAAAGCTTAGCATTGCCCCTATGAAATAAGTTGTCAATTTGAATTTACCTCAGCCACTAATGCCCAAAGCACTCATTCTTAGTGTGATTCTGACCTCATGTGGTTATAATAAGGGATAGCAGCTGTTTACTTACACCGACTTAAAGAAATAAGTTTAACTTAAAGAAATCCGTACTTTTTACATATTTGGGTGTCTTCTGTAATTTCCTTTTTTTGAGGAAGTAATTCTGCTTTTTGATGAATCCCAGTACCTGAGACCATCTTTCCCTGGGAAAACCACAAACATTTTGCTTTGATTGTGTAGAAGTTTTGGGGCCATTAGCAGGACCTGTACTGAGAGCTATCCCCTAGTGCATAATATGCATAATTTATAGCAACCGGCAATGAGTACCTCGAATAAGGCTGGCACATTCACATATTCAGTAGCTAACTAGTAGTACATAGTGTAGCGTCAGACTGAGGCTAAGGGAAGGAAACAAATACATGAATCATTCCTACAATGAGAATATTCATCACTGAACTGAGAAAGGTGACACTGCTGGCTTACCTGCATTGCTGGAGCTTGGTGGAAGAATAGTGAGAGATATGGATAGGATTTACACTTGTCTTTATGAAACTAATTGTCTATTGGTAGCTTGGTCATTTTTGATAAGTGAATCTGAGATTCTCCTTGAATCAGAGTCTGGCATTGCTCTTAATGAATATCATCATGTAGTGTTTTAATGTCTATTGTTGTTTTCCATATTCATATTTATGTAGTATATAGATGAAAAATACGAAAATCATGAAGTTAGAGAGATCAACTTCCTGCATAGAATGGGATCAGTCTTCATCAGGGTGATGTAAACATCTGGTTAGTCAGAAATAATAACAGCAACAGAAAAGATAATATAATGGCAGTTGTACAGCCCAGTTCCCATCTTAGCTGTGTGGTACATGTTTCATAGTATTATTAAATGCATTAAAATGCATTTCTGCTGCATTGTTTATGCAAAATACTTTCTTCACTAAGCAATTCTGTGTCATTAATAAAGTGGGGCCACTTTATGCACAGGAAAAATTCAGGTATTCTGCAAGAAAATAGTATATTGTCATCTAATCACAGACCATACCATAATACATATACTAAAGAAAAGACCCCAGCCTTTTCTAGCTTCCTGACTTTAAAAAAACACAGATCCAAGATATTAACTTTTATAATAAAATTTCATTTACAGTCATACGGCCTGTCTCCAGACCTAGTAGTGTGTGTGTCACTAGATTCAGAGCACATACTCTAATACATCAGTGCATGTCACTGGTAGCATCATTAAGGTGATATTCTTTACAGAAATTCTCTGATGAAACCATTTTATTTTCCTCCTCATAAATGAGTTTAACATTCACATCTTGCCTTCTACATGGAAGTTCTGCATTCATTTCCAAGAGCACACAGACATGGTTAGATTGCTGTCCTTCCCCCTATCCTGCCTGCTCCTGCACCTTCTCAGCCTCTTGTTTACACCTCTTTATGACTTTCTCTCTGTAGTTTTCTTGTCTACTGTTGGACTTAGCTAGCTCCTTGCATCAACCACAAGATCTGAGATACCAAGGTTATATGGAAACATAAATGTAATAGCTCTTCCTAATTATTTTATAACACAAAATTATGTGTAAGGTTTAGAATTTGATGAGTTGATTTTAATTATGCTGCAGACTCTAGAAAATAAAATAGCAGAGTGGAAACATCAAATTGGTGAATACAAGTGCCAGAAGTTAGCCCTAAAGGAAACAAGTGAGCAAAAGAAGATTGCTCTGAAAAAAGCATTAAGGTGCCAGAAACAAAGAGCTCAGCACTTAGAAGAAGCTGTGAGAGTTGTAACCTCTAAAATCAGAGAAAATGTGAGTGACTATGCTGTGAGCAATGTTGTGTTGTTTGAAATGGAACAACTGAAAGACTTTCACCTGTGAAAAATAGAAAAAAATGCTGGGCTTGTAGATCTTTTGTTACTCATTTGTTAAGGAAAAGGTTGCTATAGGTGTCGTGAGAGCTGTTACTATTAGCAGCCTTTGTTTTGTTAAAATTTAGTTATTGTCTTAAGTCATGAGGTTATACATTTTAAGCAGTAGGAAGTAAGAAGAATGTAATCAACTTTTGGTTAAACCTTTCCTGGTCTTCCTGTTAGTCCTCTATGGATGAGCAGTGACTAACTCAAAAATACAGTGTACTAACTGAGAATCCATGACAGAGGGTTGAAGTGTTAATTTTCTTTATTTATTAATATGTGATGTCTCATGTGGTTACTTAGCTTTCTGTTTCTAAGCTGCTTTTCAAAATCCAAGCATAAAATTTCTTCCTTAATCCAAGTTGTTCCTTGTAATCTTGCTTTGCCTATCAATAGTTTGTAATTGTTCAGAAGGCCAGGTGCATCAGAATTGTGCTTATTGCCCTATTTGGATTTCCTAATAAGAATATGTTTCCATACCCTTAGATGTATTGTAATCATTTTAAATATGTCAGTATTAAAGAAATATTTTTCCACTTAGTGTACCAGGAGATGATTAATAATTTTTGTATTCTTGGATCTTTGTGAGAATACAGTAGTGGGCCTTTAATTAAAATAAACAGTACAGAGGGACAGCAACTTCCCCTCAAACTTCTGATGTCTTGTAGTCACACTTGTTTTCTTCCACATTGAAAACCTGGTGTGCTTTCAAGATAACATGTATTGGTTAATAATCTATATTCATTGAAGGGATTTTACCTAATGGTTCATCTCTTACCTAGCTAGTGTTTTTCATTCTTAAAATATTTTGGCACAGATTTATTTATTAATTGATGTAATTTGTATGTAGTTGAGATGCATTGAAGGCAATTTTTTGGTAAGAAAAGATTGTCACCTTAAATTTTGAAATGTTGTATTCTACAGTTGATATACATTACCAGTGTTTAACTATGTGTCTGCCTTGAAAGTAAATCTGTACTTAGACTTTGATTTTTTAAAAAATGTGGGTGATTTTGTTGATTTTATCTTGAGATGTGAGAAAATTTATATTGATTTGTACAAGGGAGATCAAATAAAACCATCTTATATTAAATAGCTCTTGTGTTTAGAAAAATCTGTAGAATTAAATGACATTTTTCAGTGTCATTCTTTTGTTACATAGTTTATAATTTCTGCATTCTCTAGGAAATCAAGCTGTGTGAGATACTGTCAGCATCTGATGTCTGGAAAAAACAGCATGATAGAATAGTTGAAGAAAAGAAAATGTTAGAAGTTCAAATAGAAAATCTTGAGAAGTAAGTTGGACTGTTGGTCTTTTTTGTTTATTTCTGTAGTCACAGTGTTGATATTTCATAGTGCAATATTCTGTTGACAATGTAAATGATTTTATTAATATTTTAAAAATCTGAATAGAATTTGGAAATTGGAAATAAGAACAAATTTAAGATTTTTGACCTTCTCGCTGTTGCATTCCACTTCTTTTGGAAAGAAAGCTTTATTCCCCTTTACCAGTAAGGAACATATTGTCTTTCCTGCATACTTCTGATCAGCCTGAACTTGCTGGCAGCTCCTATGTAGCCTCCACATAACCACTTATTTAATAAATGATTCAGCAGCTTGAGTGTTAACCCTTGTGCTTACAGGATAGAAAAAGATTCTTTGTCTTCTAGGCCCTACTTCAGACTAGTGATGGCCAAATTATTTCAGTTCCACCAATGTCTCACCTCAGGAGAGGGTAGAGAAGGGTTCCTCTCAGATGCCATTTGAACAGTTCACTCATGTAAGGAAAAGCAGAACAAAATTATCCAACCTTATTCAAACTGTGCAGTCAAATCTTAATGTACACGAGGGATATGGGTTTTTTTGGGCAGACAATGACAAACACCCTTTTACCATTTCTGTTGGTAGAAATATGGACTATAATTTTTAAAAGCAAAAGAAACTGTTAGCTGCCTTTATTCTAGGTCTGAGACAATGTATATTTCACAACGAACTTGATCAGGCTCAAGGACTTAACAGCTCACATTAAACTGGCTTGAATATTTTGGTTTTCTCCAAGAAAGTCTGGCATTTCCAAAAATACTTGCATCAGATTTTAAAATTTAACTAGAGTGCAGGCAGATGACATCAGTCCAGAAATCTGTCTAGCCTACTATTGGTCCTGTGTATGTAAGAAGACATCTAAGAAAGAACAAATACTAACTCTGCTTCCAGCTGGTTTTTGCTGTTTTCATTTCAGCTGAAAATACAAATCTTTGCTTGAAATGTGCCATTCTAACAAGACTTATTTTACTAAGCAGTGTGTGGCTGACTAAACAGCGAAACCCATTTTGTGAACTTTGTTCACCAAAAAAAAAGCAAAAATTAGGCATAGCATAATTTGCTGTTTTTAATAATGGAAATTAACATTCCTAAGTAGTTCTCTTGGAAGTATGATTTGGTGTTCTATAATTGAGCTAAGACTCCTCCCTTGGAGTAGAAACTCTCCTCTTTTAGAGAGTTTATTTCAGAATATAAGTATATAATCCTTTCTTTGGATGCGTAAATGCATTCCCCCTTTTATATGTGTGTATATATATATATATACACACACACATACAATGAAGGAGAATGTGTTAAGATTCAATTTAATTTTCATAGTGAGAGTTTTGGAAGCATTGTGTATTCTAGAGAACTTCCTGCCTGTCTTACAAGTCAGATCAGAGGCCTGATAGAAGACATGGAAAGAAGGGAGGAACAGAGAAGAAACTCAGAAGAGGAAACTCTTGGAAAGCTAAATTCTGTTAACTCTGAAAATGAAAAGCTTTACCTTGAAAACAAAAAATTAAAGGTGAGATTATAAATCACTGTTGGCTCTACATTTCTCATACATTAATGAAGTAACCATGTCATTGTTGGACACTCAATAACACACATACAGACACTGTCTGGTGGAAGGGCATAAACTGTTTATTAAAACATCTGACTCCATATTTATAGTATTTCTACACAGACTAGGAATTGGGGGGAGAAGGTTGACACCTCTCCCATCCCACTGGTCAAGACAACTGTCCATCAGCTGTCCATCCCTCCAAGAGAAGGAAGGTAAAACAACCCGGTCTAACATAAACATGGCTTCTATTTATATCACCCGTGTGTGAGAAAGAAACTGAGAACTTTGAAAACATTACAAGTGTGAAACACATCAGAAGGCTGAAGAAATCAGCCATGAAGAAATTAACCATGTTAATTCCCTTTGGACCTTCTGTCTAGAGACCCCAGACCTGCAGAATAAAGTTTGCCATCCATTTATAGTAGTAAGGACAAAGAAATACTGAAAATTTTCCAGTGGAAATTTATGGCAAAGCTAGGACCAGGTTGTCTGATGATATATCTGCTTAATCAGGATGCTGTTTGTTTTACTGTCAATAACTGCACATTTGCTTAAGCAGAAATTGTTCTTTTATGTTTGTTAACCTTTCTTTCAAATTAAAGAACTGATTTTACCTCAATTATTAATTTCAATTTTGAAAGAGTTTACAGGTTTTGTATTGTATTTGTCATCTGATGTAAGTGTTCTCATGGGCTGACAAATGAACTATAGACTATAATTTTTGTTTGACAGGAAAAACACATCACTCTTCCTGGTGCCAGCAAGTCACTTGCTGATAATATCATGTTGTAAAATGTGTAAGTTTTATATTTTCTATTTTTGGTCAAGGTTTCCCTTGCTACATTGGAGAAAAGTACAGTGTCTGTTGAATATGAGTTGCTACAGCTGCAAGAAAAAGCTAAGCTGCAGGAAGACCTTGTAGAACAGCGTAAAAATGAGGTGACTTACCATGTTTAAAATCTTCAAATAAATTTTATTTTAATCTGCAAGCTGTTTTGAGGAAATGATAAAGGTTTTGTTTGTAATAAACTTGTTTTGTTGTCATGGTGATTGTAATATTTTTGTAATCTTGAGTATGAAAGAAGCAAGTGCTATTACAGACCAGATCAAAGAATAGCCTCCACACTGTTACAAGTACACATTGCCTGTACTGAACTGTGTGAAGCCCGCTTGAAGCTCTTTGAAGCCAACAACCGAAAACTTGCTTTGACATGATTTGCTTCTGAAAAGCAGGTTAGCGACCCAGTAAACTAGATATTTAAAAAGTTTGAGTCTAATTTCTTCAGTGGGTATACCAATGATCTTTTACCTCTACTTGGCCATATTTTATCTTCATGTTCCTAAGAGCATGTCAGTATTCAAGTAAGTTCAAGAAATTCAAGTTCATTCAAGCAATATATATTAGGGTTAGGGTTATGAGCATAGGGTTATATGAGTTCTTTTATTTCAGTAGGTAAATCCACACAGAAATACCAGTGAAACAAATAAACCAAATTTAAAATGGGCTTTTTATCAATCCATTTTTTGTATTTGGCTTTATTCACACAGGAATTTTAGAACATTGATTCAAACATATATCTATTTCTGCTATAGTACAGACACAATTTCACTGACATTCTTCACTTCTTTTTTAAATCAGTGTCAAGAGAAAAAAAATAGAAAATCTAGAGTAGAGCCAGAGAAGTTTGTCTTTGGAACACCTCATCACAACTGAAGTTGCTGCCAGCTTTCAGTTGGTAGATGTAGTTCCAGGCAAGACCCAGCCTTAAGCAGTGAGTGGAGTGAAATTCCCTAGCTCAGGGCTGTAGACTCCAGATGGGAAGTGTCAGTGAGAGTTGTTATGTGGGGAGAGAGGTGTGAGTCATGCTGGCTGCTTCTAGAGCACAACTGTAGCTCCTTCTCCACTGTTGATAACAGACTGTTGATATGACAGTGCTCTGTACCTGCTAGCCCTTTTATACTGGCTGTGACAAGTAGGATCATGAAGATAAATAACTTCAAATAATGACAAACTTTGAGATGCTATTTAGAAGTCAAAGGTTTTCCTTTATGCTCCATACTAATGATTCTATATTTTCTGTATTTAAATAAAGGACCTTGCAAATATATGTGAAAAATATATGTTCTCCTAGGTACAAAAAAGACAAATGGCAGTAGAAGAATTGAAATCCAGATATGTAACAGTCTTAAATGAAAATAAAAACATAACAGAAAATAAATGCTTAGAAGCAGATAAGGTAAGTTTTACAGTAATAAAGAATGTTTCCAAACAATTCTGTAGGATACAGAACTTTTTTACATTTTTGTGATCTTATTTAAAGTCACAAGGTACTGTCTCTTGGTTTTAAATTTCTGAGAGTTTTACTGACTGCTATCTAAAGCTGGTGTTTTTTGGATACTACATAACAAATTGCAAACAATTGAGCAATGATTCCTAGTGCAATGACTAAGTAGTTTGGCTACTATTTTAGTATTCCAGAATTCTTTTATCATTCTCAAAAATGTGATTTTATTGTTGATTATTTTGAAACTATCCTTTAGACAGAACAGTTGTGAAAGTTGTATATGTACACAAACTACTGTAAGTGCTTTTTTAAACTAACAGTTAAAATTGAGACTCCATATAGAGATGAGTTATAAGTGTTTCAGCAGATGGAGCTGAGCACTGGGACACAGCACGTTCTTAAGCATCAGAAAAGAACTTGTATCTTTGTCAGTATTTTATAAAATAGGTGATATGTAACTTGGATAGAATTTTAGCTTGATTACCTACATGAAAATCCTTTAAGTATTACAACAATTAATCAATGGTTTTACACTAACATTTTTCTCCCGTGATGCTACTGTGCAGGTGAGGGACAAAACAGAGGCTGAGTTAAAGGCGTTAGAACATGTTTGTGACTTGCTGAAAGCAGCTGAGGAAAACCAGCAAAAGCTTCTGTCCCGGGAAAGGATCCTTGCACAGAAATGCAAAACCCTTAGGGAACTGGAGCTTCAGGTGGTTAGAACATGCTGATTTCTAAAGATAAATGAGAAAATTATGTGGAAAAAAAGTCTCTGGGACATTTTTTACTATTGGCATGTGTGATAGTGATGAGGTTATGTTTGTTATTTTCTTCATGAATTAAAAGCTTCCATGGAAATAGCACAGTGCAAATAAAACTGTTGCCAACTGTATTTATGTGAATTCATTATGTGGCAAGACTTTTTACTTTTAGAGTGAGTATATTCTTGATCTGTTTGAATACTTTTGACCTGAGTTGTGTTGCAGAATTCTTCCCTGGAAATAAATGCAAGTCTAGATATTGTTTTATCTAGTAGAATAATTTAAGTCTATGTTAGTTTTGTTTTTAGTAGCTAAATTATAAACCATACAATATTTATTCTGATAAATTATATCCTTGATGATGTATAACATTTTAATTATTGCAATGTTTTAGTTAAGTATTTTAAAATATGCTTTAATAGGATAATTGCAATTTTTAGCTGTATTTAACACTAATGCTTGCATTTTGTCTAAATCCCAAAAATTAATTTTCCTTAACTCTTTTTTTTTCCTCTGGTGTCAATTTCAATGGCAGGGTGGATTTGGGGTTTTTGGGGGGTTTGGGGTTTTTTTTTGTCTCTTTAAAATGTGCTTTTGAGTTAGAAGAGCACAAATGACAAAGGTTTTCAAGTTAGTAGGGTGGGAAAGGGGCTTAATCATCACTGCTGTGTCAGCAGGAACACTCCAGCTGAAGCACAGTGAGTCTCTGTGGTCCTACAGACTTTATATAAAACATTGCTCTTGATTTTGATTCTTCAAGGAATGTTCATAAACTCTTAAATCTTAAAGTACTTAAGCAATAATTAATTTGAGGTGTAGAATTTATGCATCATATAAAATGATTTATGTAATTTTAATCTAACTACATGTTTTCCTGAAAAAGTGAAAAAGAGCCTCTTCAGTATAGCAAAATAATTGGGAATATAATCACTAGTCTACTGGAACAGCAGTTAAATTTCAGCATTAAGTATTGGCGATTGATGTCCCTTACCCTTGACTCTAGGACCAGAATTTAGAAGAATTCATTTAGGAGCAATTGCTTCCTCAGCAGAAAACCTCTCCTGGGTTCAGCTGGACTAATTTCTGCTTCTACCAGTCTGCTGCCTGAACAGCCTGCAATTCTGATAAACACAATTATGCAGATGAGCTCAAATTGCTGGATGGGGCTGCTTGGGGGTAGTCCAGTGAGTGGTGGTGGTCACCCCTTGAAATGATGGCACCACAGGCTGTTGATGTGTCTGTTTATTGCACACATGCTGTTGATGGGTGGAAGAAGGAGCAATAATCTCATTTCTACTGAGATTTGAAAGACAACGTGTAAAAATTTAGCACTATGAATGCTGGGCAGGACAAGACCGTCTTCTTGCTTCCTTCAGCTTCTGCTGTTGATATTTCTCTTTTCATGAACTTGATTGTCTTTTTTTGATATTCTTCTTTTTGAAATTCTTTGCCAGCGCTGCACTGTTCTTCTGTGATAACCATATGTATATGCAGGGTTATTTTTATGCCTCTTGTGACTGTAGTGTGAGGGAACCTTTTTGGCTGGTCAGGTAGACCTGACCAACTCCTACTACACAAGGCTGCATGAGCAGCACATGGAGTGTTTAGGTCTTTGTTACATAGCAGGTTTCCAGCCTTAAAGTGTTAGCACAAAATTTTAGTCTCCAACTTTCTCAGTGTTTTATTAATTTCAGATAATTATACAAGGTACAATAACATAAGATAACATTTACTTGAATATAGTATAACATTTCTCTGAATTAGCATAGCATTTACCTGAAATTACAATCAAATTCTTTGATGGAATTTAATAGACAGGCTTACTTTAGTCCAGTAAGATCCTGTATACAGGTCTCTTCAACTAGAAATAAATTGTCTATTCCACAGGATAACCATAGTGTAACCTCTATGGGCAATCTTTGCTTAGAAGAAAACTGTAACATTCAGGAGATATATGAAGATCTTCAAAGGTAACTTGAAGAATCTGATTGAAATTAATTCCTACACTTTTCTGCTATAGTGAATTATAATACATTAATCTGTTTTGCGTAAAGGCAATTAGGAGAACTGGAATATCAGAATGAAGAACTTGCTTATCAGCTCAGAAAAGAAGATGAGAGTCTTCAGAGCAGTAACTTGCAGCTTGAAGAGAAAATTGCAGAATATAATGCATTAACCAGACAACTTGAATCTGCTTTGGAAGGAGGGAGAAAAATGGTATTGGTGATTTAATTAATCTCTCAATCTTGTTTGTTGCTTTCTATTTAAAATAGCATTAAAAATGAGCTTGAGAAAAAAATTATGGCACAAGACTATTTTGCATGTAGGGAGAAGTACAAAAATGTTACTGTGAATTTCTGCATGTTTTAAATTTGGGTGGCACAATTCAATTTCTTTGTCAAGTTTGAAACCTATGGAAAGAAATAACAAGTTTCAATTGACCAGTGCATTATTATCTTTTTTTAATCGACAAATCAAAATGCTTTAACCACGTTATATTAAATCCCACACATATGGCAAAAAGTTTCTGTACAAAATCTTGATCTTACATTATTTTCTTTGTTATAGAAGCCCACGAGAACATTGGTGTAAAAATCCTTCTCTTTTTAGAGGAAGAGTTTGCATGTTTTCTACATTAAGCCAAATTTTGTCATTTGTAGAAATTACGCAAACAGAAAACAAAATTCAAGAGGAAATGTAGGAATTTAGAATGTAGTGAATTATATTAGTTTAATCAGAAAAAATGTATGAAGGTGTAATTTCAGATTAATAATGTAGAAATAACCATCTGGGTTTTTTCAATACTGTTTGAGGATATTTCCTTGGTTTTGAAAAAACTATAATTTTGGTTTGTCTTGGAAATAAGCTAATAAGTGTTTCACTCCCACTAGTATTACATTTTTTTCTAGAGTGAAACAGCTTTCAAATTTAGCCAGACTATTTCTCAGGTTTGTTTCTCTGGGCATGGGAAATGAGTTAATTATTAGATCAAAGAATAGGAAATAAAGCTATTAATGTTAAGAGATTAAAAAATAATTTGATTTGGGCTTTAAGAGTAAATATACATGTTATATATATCCATCTCATTTATAAATTTATTTTATATATAACCTTTCTCTTTCATTACTTTTATAGATAGCTGAAGAACAGGAAAAAATGTCATACAAGGAACAAGCCTTTCAGACAAAACTGCTACTTCTTGAAGCTGAAGTGAAAAAGAGGCAAGAAGAAAAAAAGCAACTCCTCTGCTTATTTCACCATGTGAGTAAATAACGCTTTGTGATTTAAGAAATCACTCACCATGTCACCATTTACAAAAATAAGTTCCTTTTACTGAAAATGTACTCTAAAACAGTTGATACACGCTATTCAGAACAGTAAATTAATTCAACTTGATAATATACTTTGTACATTGACATTTCCCATCGACCTAGCAGATGGCAAATGTCTAAGTAAATCACTTGAATAATATTGAGTTTACAACCCTTACTCAGTCCAGTTTTCCCAGAAAGACAAAAATAAAAATATATATATAAAGTTTAAATTTCCCTCAGAGCAATTGTTCAGTAAACATACCTAGATTTGATTAGATGCACAACAATGCCATCATTATGTAGTGTTATCTTCTTTTTTCCCAGAGTTAATGACAATAATCTGAATTTACAATGATTATAAATTATTATAGGCCTTTTTTGATTTTTTGGCTATGTGAACATATTCAGTTTGGTCCTGACCGAACATAAATAAAAGCTTCAATCTTTTGAGGCCTTTTTTAGCACTTTTGGTTCTGTGGAGCCTCTGAAAACTTTTAGAGGTAAATAAAGCCGTAAAAATTAGGTACTTGTTGCCTTAGATTATTTTGATTGATTTATATTTTATTTCTAAGTTTCTATGCATTTTTTTTTATTAGAATGAAAAGCACCATGAAGTACATTTGAAAGAGCTGGAGAACAGCCTACAGAAGTCAGAGAACAAGAACCAGAGCATCCAGAATTATGTGCAGTTTTTGAAAGATGCATATGTAACAATGTTTGGCTGAATTCTCTAATCTATTTTATAGTGAAGAAACCGGTCAAGATTGGGCTCCCAGTCTTGTTGGAACAAAGCCATCGTGGCCTTAGACTATTTTGCCAGTTTCAGTTCTATGATGTTGATGTTAATTCTTCCCTCGGAAGGTGTCTGCCGTGGGCAAGGGGAGCAGCTCAGCCGTTCGTGTATGTCCTGCTGGCTGGCCACGCGTTGTCCCTGACCAGAACCGTTGTTAGCCGTGGCACCGCAGCACAAGGGCCAAGGGCGTGACAGCAGCAGGGGTGTGTGTGTGGGGGCTGTCAGCGTCCTGGGCTCTAAAATCTTGCCCGAGTCTTTTACTCCATGGTAAATACAGGTGATCACAGATTATCTTTCAATTCAATGATATCTAACCTATTAAGACAGAGAAAAAATGAGATATTAGGTCCCTTCCCCTTTCCCCCTGCAGTTTAGCACCAATATAGCCCAAACTCCTGCACTACATGGGAGAGTTGCCACCACAAGGCTATCCTGTCCAGACATTTTCCTCGACAGCTCATTCTGCTCAGGAATATACTATAGGAATACTTTATAAATAGAAGTAGGAAAATCTTTTAGATACAGGTATAGTTTTAGCTCTTTAGATACAGGTATAATTTTTGCTCTGAATGTGCTGATATACCCTGGTGACACAGCTCCAGTAAGAAATTTAAGTATTTGAGTTCAAGAGCAGCTATTCAGTAAGACTGACTTGTGCCTCAGGTAGAGCACATGTAAATATTCAACTGATACAGCACTAATACAAAAAGCAATTCTGGATTTGGTGTCAGTTCTAAATTTTAATTAGTTTTGTAGATATATGCTGTGATATATTTTTTAAAAATAGTACATTCAGTTAAATATATGTGATTTGCAATGTTCACTTAAATAATACATATTTTTTTGACCAAAAATGTAAGTTTGTTCATGTATAGACAATACCCATCCTATTTCATTGTTAATTATTAGTAATGTGTTTAATATGGACCTTTTTTTTTTTGCAAATGCTTATCTAACTTAACAAATACTGATGTGTGCTAATGATCTGCTTCTGTGCACTCTTTAAAAATAAAATTGTCATTTATTCTATACGACATGTTAGTAGCAAGTATTTCTTTTCAATTTGAGGGATTTACATTACACACACACATTTGGATTCATTTACTTCTGATTGTGCTACTTATAAAACATTGAAACCTTTTTGAAAGTTATCATGTATGAAGGAAAGAGTTCAGAAATACATTGTTTAATCCAGTGCATGAGGGGTTCTCCAAATCTCATACTGAAAAACTGTACACCTGATCTAAAGATGTACAGTAAGTTGATTCCAGCCTAGATTTTACTATCCAGGAAATTGGGTTTTGGTTTTTTCAGTTTAGTTTGTTTTGTTTCTTTTTATGGTTCTCTGTTATTTTTTGTTTGTTTGGGGTTATTTTTGCATAGTAGAAATAGGGCTGATAGTCAAAAGGATCATTTGTTTTTACTCAGCTCCTTTTTGAACTGGTGTTAGCTTATCATGTCTTCTACATTTTGAAAATTAATTTAGGACAAGTTGTTGTGGATTATTTCTGTCTAATAAACAAAATAATAAAACTTTGTCTAACTACGGAAGGATCTGGCATTTACTTGAGAGTGCTGCTTGTATTTTTAATAACTGTGTCATGTATAGCTAAATTAGTTCTTGCCTTGTTCATTTTGCAGTATAGAAACCTGTGTGCTGTGCCACAAAACTCTTGGATGCAGCTGTATTGATTTGACTGCTTTTTGGGATTCTACTAGTTTTCTTTAAAGCAATTTATTTTTGCCATCTGCATCATGTAGCAAAGTGACACAGTTTTATAGCAAGAAATAGACTAATTATGCTTGCTTTTGAGGGTGTTGTTATCTCTAGACAATTTTAGCAGCCTTTGGTAAGGATGGTGTTGCCTGCATCTCACCTCTCAACCTTTTTTCCGAAGTGATTTTAATTTGTAATAAAAAATGCTGAATATGCTCTTGCAGTTTTCAAATAAAGTCAGATGAAACATCTTACTGCTGTAAGTAGGGACAGAAAAAGTATAAACCCCAAAGTTCCTGGTCCATACTGTGCTTGCTTTTGTGATTATATTTTTAGTCAGATATTGTTCTTTCACAGGGCCCTTAGCAAGCAGGAATGTTGCTCTTCTGCTGTGCAGAAAGTCCTTGTCCAGAAAAGCAGTAATGCCCAGAGATTCTGTAGAAAAGTTAGCTGGTTAAGAATAGAGCAGATAAAGAAAAAGATTAAAACACTATATTCTATATCCCACTTTATCTAGATTTCCTAGTAAGAAGCCATTTTTACTGTAGGCTCACTAAGGTACACAATCAAATGTAGATTGTGTGTGTTGTAAAATGTTTTTGATTTTGAAAGGATTTTGTAGTAATTTTTTGCAGAAACTGGCTCAGTATGATCCAAGGTATGTAAGAGAACCCATGACTGAACTGATACCAAGGGTTCTTCTTGTAAATCAAATCAAAGCCACCAGCAGTGTTACAATATCTGCCCCCCTCTATCTGTGTATTGCTTTATTTGCTACACACGTTAATTAATTAGTTCTTTTTTTTTTCTCTCTCCCTTTTTTCTGTGGAATTTTCCAGGAATGACCTAAGTGTGATTGTTATGGATCTGCTTTTAAATCAGTTTGTTCAGTCATCGATAGCTGGGTGAAGAGACACTCCGCCAGCAGGATATGCATGAATTAAAAGGACATTTCAGTTCTTGCCTGGTCTGCACACACAGAAGGCAGCCAGGAGTTAAGGAGCTGTTAGGGTGAGGATGAGGGGGCTCAAACCCCCCATGAGCAATGTGCTGCTGCTGGCCAGGCAGGCATCAGCTGGGCAGGAGGAGTCAGGCTCTGGGAAATACATCCCACTGCTGCCAGTAGCTTTCAAAACCACATTTTAAAATGTGGTTCAGAGATGGCACCACATTTAAATCTGTAGGGTTCCCCTTTGTCAGTGTGGGATACACTACTGCACACATTTCATAGTGGGACAGGACTTCAGAGTTACAATAAATGAAGTGATTTGAGGTTGTCACAGATTCACTTTCTAGCCAGTACATTTCCATATTCAATTATAATTTCATGGCTTTAATTAGGTTAAATTGTAAGCATGTAGAGTCCTGGCAGATCTTAAAGAGCTGACCTGGATTCCCTACTCTCTCTGCAATCTTATACACTTTAGATTTGTTAATGTGTGGGAACACAGAATTTAATCAAAGAGCATAAGTCTTAGGGCTACTTAGGACCCTACTCCTTTAATCCTATCTGCAAAGTAGTTTATTAGTGGCTTAAGTTTGGTAAAAGATCTTTTTCTGTTTCCTGTCTATGTCACAAAAGCTGCCATAAATTCTCCTTTGAGATTAAATCTTTCCAGTAAGAGCAGAGATACTCAATTATTTTGTACCAGACACATGCCTCTCTAAGGGATATTTTTATAGAAGACACACAGCTCAGTGATCACTGAGCTCTGTATGGATGAGTCCTCAGTTGAATGTGACAGGTTTCTAGCCCAGCAATGCTTTTGAGAAGTTCTTTTGTCTATTTAATTGTGAATGAAATCAACATTTGGGCATCTGGGAAGGTTTAGGGAGGGGCTGCGGCTCAAAATGTCTTCTGCTAGAAACATGTCCCATATTCTGACTCAGAAAACAGCCAGATCAGACTTTTTGTGATAAAATCACTTTGTTGGTGATCTTCCTACAGGAGAAGTGACCTGGCTTCCTCCACTGACGAGCTGCTTAGCAGTGTAACATCTGTGTGCAGCCCTTTCTGCTCTGGGGGGCCTAGAGCTGGCCAGCAAAAACAGGGATCAAAGCAGGGCCCTATAGGAAAGGGCTGTGCAGCATGTCAAGTAGACACAATGATTTCACACAGATTTTTTGTGGTTGTTGTTTTTCAGTGCAAGTTTCCTGTGGATCACGTTAAGGTTGACATAGCTCAAACATGTATCTTAAGGCCAGAAAATTGAGAGCACTGTGTTGATGTTCACCAACTGGGAATTTAAGCAGCTAAAAACATGAAATCATTGCAGTCATGCAGGTCATGTATTTGAGTTCTGAATATTTTCCTGTCTACTTCTGGCTGAACAGCAATCATACAGCAGCTGTCACTCAGTAGTAAAGCTTCCAAAAGTTGAAGGTGGCATGTTTTATATTGCCATCCATATCGATCTGCACCCTTCACTCAGGATTTCTGATATAATGCTCTTGGCTTTCAACCTTTGCATAAGGCAGTTACAGCTACAAAGAGTCCAAAGGCAAGTCATCCTAGTGATAAGTAAATCATCCCCCCCCTCAGAGAAATTGAGCGCCTTTAGAAAGCTGGGTTTATTTGGGACATTAATACAGTTTCCGGGAAGTAACTGACTTTCTTCTTTAAGTGTTTGACAGACCAGATCAAATACCTGATTAGCATATCATAATGCTTTCTTGGCACATTAATCTACTTAATTTGAAAGCAATAGGGAAAAAGATCCTTTTATGTGTAGAGACTACTGCAATCCTGCCTCTCTCTTGCAGCAGAATAAACATAGCGTTTTGTTGGCTGTAAAACTGGACCTTCCAATTTATCGACAACGTAAATATTTCATGTGCCACTCTGCCTTTTGGTAGTGCTACTAAAAATTGAAACCAGGTCTTACTGGTTAAGTTTTGCATGCTTTTCATCCAGTTCAATCTTTCAAACAGATCTTTGATAACATCTAATTTCTAGAGCAGTTGTTAAACATCCAACCACCATCTCCCAATCTCCCATCAAGGATTCAGGCATGTGGAGCCCTTGTTCATTATCATCATGACCACATTCCTATTCTTAGCAAAGCGTCTCCTTTGCAGAGCAGCAGCCTACTCTGCTGTGGCAACAGTCCACTTACTAATTTACAACTCCACCCACTAAATGCCACTGTGAATTATAAACTACTGAAGTAAACCATGTATTTTTAACAGCCTCAATTTTACCATCATGGCTGTTTATAAAAGTCAAAGACATTTTTGAAGTGCAAAAACGCTAAGTTGGCATTTCAGGTTGTTCTCAGGACATCCACTGTTCCTCCCCAGTAAGGTTTCCCCTTCTTCTCTCTCCCTGAGAAAATCAGTATATTAATATGCTGCAAAACACAAACTGATTTGTATCAACATTTCACTCTCATTCTAGAGGAAAAAATCTGGAGAAAGCTGAAGAAAGAGCCAAACTTAGGATCTTTTAAGTATTTGGCAAATCTTTAGCAAGAGTGGAAAAAAATATCCAGTTTCTTTCCATTTCAAATAAATTGTCTAGAAAAAGGGCAACTTATAAAATAAGCCTCCTTTCTTTATAGCAGCCTAATAATTTCTCAGTTCTTAGCATTATAGCTGGCTTTAAATGGTGAATATCAAATCTTTAATTTCTCATTGTCTTGACGCTCTATTTAATGAACTACAATATTGTGTTAAAATAGGAACCTTTTGTAAAACTCACATTACTTGGTCTAATTACTCTCCACAGTTTCTACAGGACATGTTAGTGATGTGGTTGTGCTTTCTTTGAACAACATGGAAACTCTTTGTGGCTCCTTTCCACCTAAACTTTTTCCAGGCAGAAAAAAACAGTTTTAAATAATTTTCTAAAACCTATTTTGGAAGCCAGATCAGAGTTATATTAGAGTCACCTTTGCATGCATTAGAGTCTAATGCCTGAATATTCTAGTTCAAGTGAAGATGTAACGTAACCCCAAGACTTTTTGCTCAATTCCATTTTGTCTTTACTTTACATGTTGCTATTTCCATCAGTTGTGGAAGTTTCAGAAACTCTGGGTGATGTACTTCACAGGCATTATATGACTCCACAGTGAAGAGCTTGTTTCAAACAATCATTTCATTTTTCTCAAAAATGGCACATTTCAATGGCAGCTGTAATTTGGCCAATCAAGTATCAAAAACAAGGCAATCATGCCAAAAATTCCTCAAGGTGAACTCATTCATTATTCTCTGGAGATAATTTTCCTCCTTGCTTCAACACAAGTAGCCCAGACCTTACATGTAGACAACAGCAGCAACTACCCCTGCACAATGTATTCTTTACCAATCTCACTTATTCAGGATCATCCTAAATCCTTTCAGGGTTTTCCTTTTTTTTTTTTTTCAAACCTTATGTTTTAAAATCTTATTAGTCTCATAGTATCATTTGCTTAAATATAGGAAAAGTGTACTTTAGTGTAACTATGACCTCCTGGATAAATATTGGTTTATAGTAGTGAACCTCATACTTCATTGTGCATGTCAGGCTTCACTTCCCCAAAATATGAAGAGATGTATCTAAACTGCACACTAACCATGAATGAATTATTTAAAGTTATGTCCAAGGTTGCCAGGTTTGATTCCAGATTTTAATGATTTGACATCTACTCTGACCTAGAATGATATAAATTGAGTACTTCCAAACAGAGATCAAAATGAAGACTCATACACTGGCGAAGTCGTGCATAAGAACATGTGGATTACAGAAGTCCTTCTGAGGTGAATGTCCAACCAGTATGTTTTGAATGGATGGCTAGATGTGGATAGTTTTAGGTGCAATGTTTGACTGTGCTGTCAAGTTACTTCAAGAATTAGATTATTTCTTTTATGATAGATGAGGCTTCTGGTGGGGCATGCGAGATGTGATCAGACTTCCTGCATTATCTTACCATTTTATGTATTTGATTAGCCAGGCAGAAGCTTAAGTTCTTGAATCTAAAAATCTGGAATTAATTATCCTTGCTTAACATTTATCACACTGGAACAGATTAATCATCCTTTGAACTAGATTGTTTCCATACCAGTACATTACTCAAGATTAACTTGGCCTTATCAAAATTTTATTAAATTAAAAATCATAGGCAAATAATAGAGGTTTCTGGGTCACTCCCCGTCTCAGGCATTTCCTTCAAGGCAATCAACAGTAAACTGCTGTGTTTATTCTGTCTCTGCTATGGCTTTCGATGGAGTTGCTCATGGAAGGTGCTCCCAGCCACTGCGACTGGAGAGTGTTTCCAGTGCTTAGAGATGGAAGCACACATGCTGGTGATTCCCAGCCCCACACTTGAATAAGAAGTGTGCTGCATCAGAAATGTGCAGACATGTAATGAATCCCAGGCATGGTCAGAAACTTTAGAAAAAGGGGGTTTTGAGCAAAGTGAGAGTGTGGATGTTTGTGGTTACAGCTATTGTGCCCTCATGTCAAAAAACACTCCTTTTGTCTGGCATGCCCACT
This sequence comes from Donacobius atricapilla, assembly GCA_013397315.1. Lineage (NCBI taxonomy): Eukaryota > Metazoa > Chordata > Aves > Passeriformes > Mimidae > Donacobius > Donacobius atricapilla. The sequence goes on along the minus strand of WBMY01014824.1, from coordinate 1,531,613 downwards.
ATTCCTGGCTAAATGAAATAATACTCTCATACAGAAATATCTTAAAATATTTGGTTTAATTCCTCAACTTACCCTCCCTTCCTTCTTTAAAAAAAAAAGGTTTTGAACTATTTCATGAGAAAAGAAACTTAATGGGAACTTCAGTATCTTTACTTGGAATTTCTATGCAATTTCTTCCACACATCCTCAGACATTATTGTTAGTTAAGCAGAAACAAAGCCAAAAGTAATTTTTAATTCACACAATGTGTTATATTAAATGAGGCAACTCCTTCTCCTATGCTCGGTCTCTATCTAAAACATTTTTTGATATTATACTTTTAGAGTCAGCGGACAGGGGTTTATTAAAACTCTGTAGGGGTTTTGCCAGTGACATCAACATGGCCAGAGCTTTATCAGATACTTTTCTACACACTGCATGTGAAATAAAAAACTGGTTTCTGAAGCTGAGACTTTGTTTTATTCAGAACTGTAGATAATTGTGGATCTATTCAACCCAAATATATACAGGGATGTCACAACTTTTTACTCAGTGACCATGTTCAGGGATCCTCAGCTTGCCCCCTTCCAAATATCTGTATTAAGTGCTCACAGAGCCCATGAGACAAAAATATCCATGCATTAAGCCACTTAAATCTGTCCAGCATGAGAAATTTTACCCTGCATAATTCAACGTCTGAATTTGGCAATTTCAGCGACATATTGCACCACAAATCGTGTTTCTTAAATATGTCCTTAATAATGGGAAATTCATAGGGTAAGGCACCTGGTAACCATCTGACAATGTCAAGGCATTTCATATAAATTTTAGAGCTTTTACAGTTCCACTGTGTCAAATTTAGTACTATCATCTTCATATTTAATTTGCATATGTGCTGGCAAATATAAAATTTATATTTGGACTGCACACCTGTCTGTGGGTGATGATTGACTGTGGCTGTATTTTTTAAATTACAAACAACAGACTGAGTGTTCATATGAAAGCCACTCAGAAGAACATATTGCTGACAGCTGTTTTATTCCCTAGGTACTAAAACATTAGAAGAGGCTATATTTGGATTCCTTTAAACAAATAATCAGGGGGGTTGTAGTTCTTGACATAATCTTAAACTCTGTGAAACCAAATGATGAGTTGGGGTTGACTCATTGGAGCATCTGCTCAAGAGAAAGGATGTTGAATAGGCTTTCAATTATATTGAACTCATTAGCTGAAACCCTTCTTATTAAGTATATTGATCTTATAAAGGAGAGGAGGTAGTGATTGGAGCTGGTAAAAGTAGACAAAAATTTTACTTTATATAAGGCACACAGAAAATCCCAGACTTGGAGCCAATGCCCTGGAAGAAATTACTTCCTTATTATTCTACTATATTGATCTTAAATACTCACTGTACATCAGACTTTGCTCGTTTGCCTCTATTTGCTTTGAGACGGCTGTGCTTGCACTGAACAGACCCTAATTCTAGTAAAATGGCATCTAAAGCAGCTTTCAGCATTAGTAGCTCAGTCACATCCACCTCCCATGTCTTTCCTACCAGGGCACCAAATTGAATAAAAGGGATGACAGTGTTGCAAAAAGACCAGAAAACTGTGTCCAGGAAAAGTGCTGGAGAGACATGAACACTCACTTTGATGAACTCTGTTTCACCCTTGAGAAATTGTCCTGCCTCACCAAAGACATGCTCTGTGCCCCAGGCACAACCAGCCATGGTAAGCAAAAACCCCAAGCCTTTCTTCCTGCCTTGAGGATCAAAAAAAGCTGGAAGCATTTGAGCAGCCCTTTGCTCTTCCTTGGCACAGGATATTCTGTCCCTTACCTCATCGGTGGTGGAAGTTTTTCTCAAGGAAGCACAATTTGTTTGAATTTGAAAAGCTTCATTGCCATCCTCACAATTTCAAATAGACTTTCAGGGCTGGAGGGCTTGTGAACCAGAGAAAACCAGACAAAGGGAAATATCTCTGTGCCCTTTTTCAGTCACAAAGAATTCATTGCAGTCAGTAAGGCCAGGAATCAGCCCTCAAAAATAAATACTAAGCACCTGGCTAAATTTAGAACCTTGATTTCTTCCTTCCCATTCCCAAGCAAACCCAAATTCTGAGGAATTTTTGCATTTTCCAATCATAGGCCTTTGTTAGGTATTCAGCAGACATGCAATGCACATACACAAGATTTGGTTTATACCTTGGAAAATGCTGGTATAACTTTTCTGAAAAAAAGAAACTGTCATTCAATGCAAGCTTGGGAAAGGTTTCCGTGCTCTCTTCAGCTGTGTGCTTGCATCAGTAGCTCTCCTCAGAATGCACCTCTAGTCATCGAAAAGCAGAAATACAACAGGCTAGGAATGAAACTAAGTGCTGCTCGTTTGTTAGTCTCATGCCTAAATGTCTTGTTAGTCATGATTTGCTCATTAAAGGTACTATCCATTCTAGACAGCCCTACAGTCTGCCTCGTACACAGTCGTTTCCCTTACAGAAATACTTGCACAAGCAGAATTATTTTAAGGGTGTCGATAGCCTGTATTCTCAGCAGGGATAATGAAAGCAATGCAACCGACTTTACCATAGAAGTACAACAGCAAAATACCTTCAAGAGGAAGTTGTTTGATTTAATTTCAGGAAAGCATTTATTAAGTCTTTGACTTGCATACTTCTCATTTTTCTGCACAGTAAGGTTTTACATCATCGTGATATGGTGGCTTAGGCAGGAATATTCTTGGAGTTATTGTTTTAGTACTAGCACTGGAAAGAGGGGAGGGAATGAAAAAGCACACTATACTTTCAGTCTTTTATCTGATTTAACTCTCAAAGAGGGTTGTTTCGGTTCAAATTTCTAAGACAGATTTGTTTTCATATGGGTATCACAATTAAATTCTCCAGGCTGCTGTATCACAGCATCCAATCAAATTATTATTGTTCCATATTATTAATAACTTGTGATAATAGAGGTTGCAAAAATGACCATGACAAGCTTTGTCTGTGAAAAGTTTCAAGATGAATGGAAAACCCCTGCTTATTCTCCATTCTGCATTACACTATACATCAATACCCTTCCTACAGTAAGTAAAAGCTCATTCAGACTGAGTGATTTGTGTCATATTCATTTATATCAGATGTAAATTTAAAAATATTTTATGCTTAACATCAATGAGTGGTTCCTGTAGGCTTCCTCAAACCATCATATGGAGTTTATACATATATATACGTTTTTTTTTTTCAGAGCTCATTCACATTTTTCCCTTCATAAAATAGTGAAGGTATTGATGTGAAAAAAATCCTCCCAAAAAGTCCAGCAAATACAACTATATCAAAGAATTGCTGAAGAAGTAGGGTCTCCATTTAGGATTAGTATTCAAAGCTGCACTCACGTATATGTTATGTTTTTAGGAGCTTTTGCAAATTTCCTGCTACAAAACTGGCAGGTATTTTCAGCAGCACCCAGTTTTTAAAGATGTATATGAGCAATGAAGAATATATATTTATATCAAATGAAATATAGTCCAGACTAATCCCTTGTTATTTACTCATTTCTCTCAGGTCTCAGAGTTTGAGCAGTGTGGCAGCAGGACCCAGGCCATGGACAGTTTCTGCACTCAGCAAGGGGCTCCATCCCATCAGGTTCTGTGCAGGTGCTTTGCTTTGCTCCTGAGTCCCCAGCTCCTCTCTGCAGGCAGATTTTGCAGTCTGTTTGACTGGAAATACAGTAAATATCAGGCTTTTGTTGCTACCCCCCCAGTAAGTAGAGGTACATCCTTGGTCTTTTGGCAATCAGCTGGGCACAGCTGCATATTAAATGAAACTTGCATCTTTTCAAATTTTCCCAGCATCTTGGTTAGTTTGTTTCTGGCATTGCATAGTAAAATGGTGAATTTTGTTTCCACTAGTAATAATGGTGCTCCAAGGAAAGTCTAAACATTTTTGTGGCTGTGTATGATTACCATCCTTGCTATTTTTATTCCCTATTGCAGTCTTATAGAATGATCATAACTACTAACTATATCTGATTGAATATTTGAATAATTAATCCAATTAGACAACTAATTTCTGGGTCATGTTAGCTTTGAACTTCCATCCTCAGTTTATGAAACATAATGAAGCATTTGTGATCTCATTCTGGTGCAGAAAATCTCCAGATCAAAAGAAATGCTTTTGTGTTTCTTTCATTTTACTATTCACAGTTTTAATTCTATAGGCTGTGACCCACCAGATGAAGATGCTTAATTAATAGTTAGTAAGCTGCTTTCATTTCAGTGAAATCATTAAACAACTTACTTCAAAGATGCCAGATGCCTTATGTTTACAGACAGATTAGCACCCTTGATCTATTTTTAGTGAAGTTCCTCAAAAAATATATGTACACTTTCAAGAGGGTGTTAAGAACAAGCAAAAGTTAAAAGGAATAACAGTTATCAAGTTTGCTGTGGAACTGCACTTTGAGCCAAGAACTGCTGACTCCATTTCACCAGAGAGTGAAGGTGCTCCTTCTTGTCTACTGATTATGGTCAGTGATATCTGAAATAAAGCCATTCCAAACAATCTCCCATTTCTTTCGGGTGGAAAAGGGTGTGGATGAAGCAGGTTCTGCACAAACACATGACGCATAAACAACAATGGCACGTTCAAAAGTGTTAGCAGAAATATCAGGTGGAACACTGTAGGTCTGGTGACTGCAATGGCCACTTCTTTACTCGCTGGATGACAAAGAATCATCAGGTACAAGAGCAAGACAATAGAAGCTGGGTAGAAACTTTTGCTATTAAGCGGCATCAATCCAAGGATCAACACTTCCCATGGAGGTAGTCTGAAAACCACATTAGAAAAATAGCAAAATATTTCCATGTTTGTTTGTTCTGAATTGTATGCCTAATTTGCTACTGACTTTTCAAGTCTAATTGCTGTCCTGTTATTTGCCCCAGTGAACCAAAAGCTTAGCTTCTCTATTCACCTATGATTTTGAAAATATCCTATAGGATTATTATTAAAAATTCTGCTGGTATAAAACCCCTCAGTTCTCCATTATTTTTCCTGCATGGATACCTTTTGATGGTGCATTAACTAATAGAAAGGACCAGCAAAAATATACCTGTATCAGTAAAGGAAAAGCCTTTCTTCAGACACAAGAAGGATTTTTAAGTACTTGCTCTATTGTGGGAGTAAAATCTCGCTCAGAAATGGAAGAAAAACAGTTCCTTGGTCAATCTGACATTATTTTATTTCAGATCTTTTTTTCCCTGCATCTTTGTGGCTTACTCCCTGATTTTCCACTGTATGCCAAAGCATCAACACTCAGTCGCTTCAAGAAGGCTCAGAAGAACATAAAAGCCCTTCCATGGTGACTGGCAGTTTCAGCCTTTCACTTCAGAGCGATCATGACAAGTTATGCTCACTCATGCACTACTGCTGCTGCAATTTCAGTTGGATGAATAACATAAAGCATGCTGCTTTTTACTGAACGACTCGCTCCAAAGTGTTGCAGGCAATTTGCTGAAAACAGTCTCCAAAGGAGGGCTGAATACAGAGTGCCATGAAAAAAACAATTATGTTCCATATTCCATGCATGTTCCATTCTATCAGATCAGGTTTCAGTAGTTCAGGCTCATCATTTGCAACTTTTCTTACTGCCAGAGACCAGATAAAAAATTCAAGGGACACGTTACTTGGTTACAGATTGCCCTGGAAGGATGATGCCACTGTAATGAAGTGGGAAGATGTGTAAGTTCCTTGTGCTCCACATCTCATAAAAATGTTTTGCAGGGAAAACTCTAAGGAAGAGAACATGTGGCACAAATCATAACACAAGCACTAAACAAATCTGAAACAGTAAACATTCTCTTGGGTTAGAGCTATTTAGTAAATTTCTGCTGCCTCTAGGATAAGCCAATGGCTCCAGCAAATGTCATTTTACTGAGAGTTTGTTTTGTTTAGAAGTTTTACATAAGAAAAATGACTCGGCTGCTGTGAGGGCTTCCTTGGCAGTGGCACTTATTGCAAGTCCTCATGTGCAGGAGGAATGGGCTCAGTCCTGAAGGGCTTCAAGCAAATGGTTGATTGTGTGACAGCCTAAGACACCTCAGCTCCAGCTCTGCTGGAAATAGTCAGCAGGAGCTTGTCTTCAAGATGGAGCTGCATCTGTGAGTCAAATACGACTTTCTGTGGATGTGGATTATGTCCTCCTGTACAGAAGAACCTTTCTCAAATCTTTTAAGCTTTTGACAATTAACTGTAAATCTTATTCCCAACATATGTGGAGCTCCCAGCTGGACCCAGTAAAATAAGGGCACTCTAAGAGTGTTTCTGGAGTACTTTTGTTTGATAAAGTGTATCCTATGGTAAGCAGAACCATTACCTGCATTGTATTTAAATATATTCAATTTTCAGCAAAACTATCATTAAAATTTCCTATGCTAAGGGAACTTTTTTTTGTGGAATCTTTGCCAACCATTTGGTATTAGTAACATCTCTCTAATAAACAGCATAAATGAGCTCCTGATGATGTTATTACTGATTTGAAAGATTTAATTTAAGTCTGAAGCACTTTTTTCCTTTTTTTAGCTATTATCTATTGTGAAAAAAAAAATCTAGTGTTTGGCAATATAGCTTTTTATATTTTTTTTTTCTGGAAATAAAAGACACATGTTCCCTTGACAAAAAAAAAAAAATCTTTACAGCAGAAGGAATTCCTTAAGATATTTGTACCCTGTAAAGTGAGAGAAAAATCTATGATGTAGAGAAAAAAAGAGTTTTTTAAAAGTTATCCAAATCTATTCATACTATTCATTAGTAATTACTGAGAGCAGAATGGTGTATGAAATTGCCATGTGACTCTTGTCAAGGCAAGACTGTGATGTCTTCTTCACTTGGGTTAAAAGGTTCATATGACTTCCATCTTCTGCATTTGACTTTTTAAATTTACTGGTACATTAATTCTAGTAGGCTGAATACCAAAGTGCACAGCCTGCAGTGAAATGCACCTTTGGGATATCTTATTTAGGAAGGATGCTCTCAGGTCCTCGGTGGTGAAATGTGAGAAGGGTGTTCAGTCCTTGACCATGTCTGGGCACTGAGCTGCTTCCCCAGGGCCCCACGAGTGAAACCACCAGCTGGTACCAGCCCATGCAAAAGCATCCTCAGAAGCAGCTGCAGATGTAAAGATAGGCTCTGACACAGCTTTTCGCTGTCTGACAGGAGTTCATCCGCTCTCATGCACATCTGGTGTGGATTTATGTGCTCCAGAATGTGAAAAAATAAAAGCTGAACATATGGACTTTACCCATTTCACCTAAAGAGGTGAAAAGTGGGTGTTTAGATATTATCAAGTCTGTAGCTGGAAGTCATATACAGCGCTGTGTAAATCTCAGAGGCATCTGGCTGGAAAGGCAACCCCTGAGGGCAGCCAGCAGACACAGCAGATGCCAGACCCCAAGGGTGGGTGGCACAGGGCGGAGAGTTTGCACAGCTACGTTTCACATGTCTGGTGAAGTTGGGAACATCGCAGCATGGAATAATCTCATGCTCTTTCAGCTCACAAGTGCAAAAGCATCCAGAAAAAAAAGCTTGGGAACAGCTTCTTATGTACAGCATGTGTCCCAGGCTTTTCTGGGCACTACACAGTGGCCTGTCAGTTCAGAAATATTCTCAGTAAATTACATTTTGAGTATCCATGTCACCTCTAGTGAGACAAACCGTGTTTCAACCAATTGTCCTATTTTTGCCCCAGACCTGATTTGGCTAAGCAAACCCAGGACTGGAGGACATCCTGCAAAACCTTTTTTTTCTGTCATTTACTGCAGTAAAGTCTATGACATTTAAGAGAAGCATTTTGATTCTTGCAGGTCACAGAAAACCAACAGTATTGTATATCATTTTGGGAGATTCAGTGATGGTGCCCACTGCGGGGTATAACTCTGAACCTACCTTGGAAGGTGCCATTTACAATGACCCACGTTCACCACTGGTACAGGGTCTCTGTGGTGTGGACACACCCTGAGCTGCATCTGCTTACATCGGTGTATTTATCAGTCTCTCTAAATAGCTAGTTTACTATCAGTGGTTGACTCTGCTTTAAAAGATGCTTACAGGCAAATGGTTTTACCACATAAATCACTCTAGTACAAAGGTAGAGGTGGAGCTCATGCCGTCTTTACTTGCTTACTCATATTAACAGGAATGTGTATGCAAATTTCCTATCCCCCAGCATTTACAATAAATTGGTCTTGGGCACTTGAACTCCTTCCAGCTTGATTTAGAAGTTCAAAAGGAATGTAAATATACCTATTCTCCCCACTTCAAAAAAAAAAAAAAACACCAAAAAAACAAAAAAAACCACCAAAACCAAAACAAAACAAAAAAACAACCAGCCGGGGAAAGGGAAGCTGACTGCTTGGGTAAGAGCTTTAACTCCGTGTTAGCAATTTTTGAAGGTGATGTGGTTTTGATGACATAGGGGTGCGCTCCCTCAGCCTTTTGTATGTGGGTTGCTGTTCAATAAGCCAGAAAAACATAAATAACATAGATATGAAAAACATAAAACACAGACTGATGATTAAATACATAATAGCCTTCCATGTGAGGTTCCAGCTGAGATGTATTTTCTCCAGTTACAATGATCATCCCCAAACAATCACCTGGTGTCCCTATATATCCTCCAAGCCCAAGTAGCCTTCCTGTTGGGAGAGGGTAATGAGATGTTTTCTTGTAGAGCTGCTGCTCTGTGGATGGGTGAATACTGGTTCTGGGGAGCTATTTTGAGTTTGTCTCTAAGGAGGGATGTGTAAGTAAGGCTGTCATAATGTGCTATGGCTGGAGTGTTCTGCTTTGTATGGGCAATATGCTGGAACAAAGTTGGTTTGTTGTAGAATGACGCTGGGGTTGTTTCTGTCTTTTTGGGGAGAAATGAGTGTGCTTCATCCTGCAGTTTTTAGTGGTTGGTTGAATGTAGCAGCTATTGCACATGAATGGGGAGTTTGAACCTTATTTGGTTCTTCTCTACTCTCTCCTTTCTATGATACTTATATATAAATATGATAATATTATTCTATGATACTTATATATGAATAGCTCAAAGCCTATTTATTCTATGCACAAGTTCTGGGGATGGGCAGCGCTGCACCCTGTGATCGGCAGCTCTTCCACCCCTGAAATCACTTGTGCTGCATGACACACACTTGCAATTTTGTATTATAACTAAATCCAAGCAAACTATCGTGAAACTCATCTCAGATGGGAGAAATCAAGATGTGTCTGTCTGCAGCACAGACTTAATGTTATGAGAGGATTTTACAGTTCCAGAGCCATTTGCCCAAATTCTCTCTCAAGTGCCAAGCATTTGGGCTGTTTCCTACTGAAATCAGTCCTCATTTTTCACATCTAAAGTGCCTTTACCTCAACCTACATCATCAAGGGAATTAGTTTAAATACTTTAAATATTTCTTCAGCTACGTCTCACACCCTCAACTACATTTTTTGGTGCTGAGCAGTTCAAGTTGTTGGGAGTTGAGGGCATTCTGATCTATTAAGGACTTTCTTTGCCATGTTAAAAGCATGGAATATATTTGAGTGAATACAGCATTAGAAAACACTTACCTTTTTGCCTTTAAAGGAAAAGTACATTAGGTTTGTTTCAGAAGGCTGATATGCAACTCAAATTGACTGCTGAGGCAGCAATAATTTTATTAATGCAATTTTATTCACTATTAAAATCACAAACTCAATACTATAATTTGATAGAACATATTAATGTGCTTTTACAGCTTTTTACAGAACAGTAAGGGTCATGTCTAGTTTTAGGGCAGAAACTTTTCCAAAAAAGCTGGTGGGAGTAAGGTACATTCCACAATATTCCCAGGTTGTCTCATGCTATGCCCACTTTACTTTCATGCTCTTACAATAGAACAGGAAGCCTTCAGTGGCGGGTCATGAGACTTGCCCTACTAAATCTGTAGCAGATGAGTGGAAACATTGGCATGTAGGTACATTATGGTAATTATGCTCACCTCTGGCAGTATTTGCATTCACTGAGATGGTAATAAAAATATCTCTGTGGTCTTGAAAGGGCAGGGGAAACAGTCAATGAAGAGATTCAAAATAGCAATCCACTAACTCTGCAGTACCAACATTGTTACTTCCACTCCTTGCCACTGCAGGGTGTAAAAGAAGGCTGGATTTACCTCATCCACCTTTAAATTCATTTCTCAGCAAGCAACACAATTATAGGGAAGTATTTCCACTGTTTTGGCATGGCTGCTAGATTACTTGTTTATTCTGGGAGTGTCATTTTAGTGACATAAGAAAGAAGGACGGTGGTCTTTGGAGAGAGAGAAACTCTGAGGGTAGGGGAGTGAGTCTTTCAAGAAGAGGTAAAGCACTGTAGAAGAGAATAAAAGATATGAAGCGCAATTCAACTGTGTGCTACCATCTCTAATTTTCTAGCCTGCTTTTTCACATTTAACCAGTTTAGAAATGCTTTGGGAGACAAATATCCCCATGTTCCTCGTGCTGTTGGGGGGTGTGGATGGGCTCTTCCAAAAGTTTTGGTGCTCTGAAATCTGGGTAAACCCAGGTTTTGCAGCAAATGGGTAAACTGCACAGAGGTCCTCTTTAATCCAAGCTATTTCCATCAAACCTTGCAAACTACATGTTTGAGAACTGCACAGTACAGGCTTTTATGTAAAAGAAGAAAACTTTCTGAACTCCAATGCTCTCACTGGCCTTGTCAGCCGACACCTGCACAAAGGAGGAAAATGATAAACATCCACAATTTCTACTTTCTCACTGAGTCAGCCCTGCCTTGTCTGTAAATATCAAAAGGGTTTCGTTGTAGCTTCATATAGCAGCCGCTTTGCAATGGAGTTTCACTTAAAAGTAGTGATGTGCAGAGGTTGTTTGGAGTCTGGCAGATTGTGTGGGTGCTGAGCAGAGCTGTGCTGTGGGTCACTGCCCCACTGCTGCCCCCACAACAGCACACCGAGGAGTTGGACACTGCTCAGTAGCAGCCCTGGGGGAACTGCTAGTTTACAAGTTCCTGTTCTGCCACTAAACACCAGGTAATTCGATAGTTTTTTGTATTGCAGTGAAAGTTTTTAGGCCATCGGTCCCCCCTTTTCCTGCTCAGACTCTGGGATGAGCTCAGGGAAGCCTTGTACACTTAAGCCTAGAAGCCATCTGGGATGTCCTCACTGTAAGCTGCTGGGAAGCTCTGAATGTGACACTTCAGCCATACAGAAGCTCCTGATCACACTATCTAAATTAGGAAGATGTTTCTTCCTGTCCCCCAACATTTGTCAAGGGCACTTGTATGAAGACATGCTCCAGGCAAAACATGTGGCAATGCTTGAAGGGGGAGAATGTGACACTTGTGTAATGGAGGCATTGCGGGTGCAAGGCTGCTTGATGATCTATGGGCAGACATGTTCCCTCTTTCCTTCTATAAGTGGTTTCCTCCTTGATTAGTGGTCTGTCTTACCACTTCTGCTTCGATGGCCTAATTTAGAGCAGGGCTACAAATTTGCATCCCTATGGCCAGCTCAATGTCCTTAATTATATGTGTCTTTTTATGTCTAAGGAAAATTTCAGGTTTGAAAATGGATGGAGAGAGAAAAGGTTTCTATCTTTGTAGCACTATGCATTCTTTCCTGCGTAGTATTTCCTGTAGACATCTGGGGCTGATCCTTGTTTATGGTAAAGCTGCTTTACATGAATGCAACAGGGAATTTGAAGCCTGAGTGATGGTGTTTTCTGCTAAAGCAATGCTGGGGGACTGCCAGAAATGGAAACCCTTCAGAGTACCAATGGCTGAGCGCAATGGCCCTGTTCTGAGATATAATCATGGGAGCCATTTCCACCCTCCCCATTTCAGTCCTTCCATGTTTCTCATGGAACTCATGTTTATAATAGTGAAAGACACAGATGTAGTTTATCCTGATTCTGAGAGGGATAAAAGCATAAACCAGTGGAAATGAATTACTTTAAAGTGCTTATTCACTGTCAATTACAATGTTTGCTATTACAAGCTCCCTATTGTGTCTGGCCCTTTGAACAGTCTTTTACCATCAGAGGTCACCAGCCACAAACTGTTAATTTCTAGAATAATTGTAATATCTGCCCATTCTGATAAGCTTCCTACAAAAAAGAGTTCAACCTTGTCTAGAATTAAGAGGAAACATGACAAAGCTTACACAGCTTTCCCCTTGTTTTTAATGCATAAACCACAGTCTTTTCCATTTCCTCTTGTAAAACAAGGCTGGAAAAGTCATCAAGGAGATGCATTCGTTCATTTCAAAAAGGTTGTTGAATCAGGATGGAAAATGAAATGGAGAATGTATTAATGCTGGTTTTTGCTATGCAACATGTTGAGAGATGGCTCTCTTGCTTTGTCACCAGTTCAGTTCTGTCCTAATCCCAAGCAAGACATCAGTTTTTAATATGCTTTGAAGATAGCAACTTTTTTTTGTTGGATCATTAATATCCTTCTCTTATGGACATAATATCCTAGAAAATTATGAAAAGTACCTGCTGCTAAATGAAAATGCCAGATGTAAAGAATTTTTCTTCATTTACAAATATTTCAGGAAGAGCAGCAATACTTCCTTCAATTATTCTTGTTACCATCAGTTGTTGGCTGAAGAAGTGTTACTGAATAAGTCTGTCACATGTCTTGTTATTAGATGAGCTGAAAAAAGCCACAACCAAAATGAAGACAAGTTTCAGGGACTTCAGCATGTCTGGTTCTATTCTTCTCATTAGTGTAAATCTAGGATAGCATTATGAAAATTGGCACAGTTAGTGGAAAACAGATTTAAGTGAGGACAGAATTGATTGATTGTGTATGAGAAATGTAAGCAGCTGATCTGAGTAGCGTCTGCATTTTCAATTACATTTGCTTTTGTCTCTGCTGTCCAAAGGGAACATTGAGCCAGCCCTGCACACCTGCCTGCAGCGTCTGAAGTGACTCTGCCATCAGGACTGATGCAGATGTAGAGCCTGTGTGCCAACTCCATTGCAGTGAGGTTTGAAACTAGCAGTAAAAACGGGTTTCAGCACAGTTTCTTGGTGCTTGCATTGGTCAGATCAAATGAAGAATGTCTTGGGGAAGATAAAGCAGCCCTTCAGGTAGGACTTGTGCCACTGAATTTGAAGGACTGCTGTCCTGGTGGTGGTGTTGGACTCTCTGACAGATCTGACCTGTTACCCTGAGGATGGCATGACAGGATTCAACTGAGACTGGCATTGGAAACCCTCCACCAAATCTGTCTCCCATTAGCCCTGGCAAGGTATGCCAGGCTGACACCTCTAGTTTTCTCATTGCCACTATTATATCAGCCTGAAACACCTCTAAATCTTTAAAGACTCAGTTATCTTGGGTTTAGTGGAGTTTTCTTTACTTTTTTTTCCATAAGCAACTTTAATGTTCAGTGAAGGGTAGGTCCTGGTTCAGAGCCAGTCAAGCTGAAGGCTGCTGAGAGTACAGTCCATCTGTCTCTGGATCATCACATAAGGCAGCCCTGACTGCAAGGTCCTGGAAATAAACTGTCTGTGTTTCTTTCTCCCTGAGAAGGCATGGCATGGGGTTCAGGGTGAGAAACTCCCCTCCACTAAGAGATTGGTGTCCTAACATGAGCTAAACACATATGAGACTGCAACTTCCATGTCAAGCATGTATCTTCCTCCAGATTCAATAGGGTTGAAGTTGTTTGTATAAAGCTATGGAGTCTATAAACTAAATTTTCAAAGGTTTGGGGCAGGCATACTCTTAAAATTTTGCTTCACTTGTATGACAGGTCCAGAAAAAGGACAGAAAAGATATTCTAGTACAGAGTAACACCCAACAGTGGAGTTAACTGTTCTCTAAAGTAGTCACATTTAACCACAACATCTATAAAATCTTGTCTTAGTACCTGAAAAAGCAGAGAAGGAAAAGTATCTTTTCAGTAAATGTGCATACTTAGATGCTCTGTGAGATATTCCCAAAGAAGCTTTCTAAGCAGCATCTTTGTGCTATTTTCCCCCCATGGTTTCTTGGGGTTTTTTCTTTTTTGCTATTCTTGTCACGGGGAGCACAAATACTTCATCAAAATTATCTGTGAATCTTCTTGCCCTGAAAAGTCTTCTACTTTAGATGGTGTGGTGTGGATGTTGATAATACATTGGCATCTATTTTTTCAGTCATGATGGCACAAAGGAAAGCAGTTGTCTGCTTGGTTTTATTGAGGCTGAATCCAAAACACAAGTGGAAAACACTGAACCCTCATTCTGCTCAGAAGTACAAGGGCAGGATAAAGCTATTTTATCATCTGTCATGAGAATCAGCAAATTGAGAGAGCTGTTTCTGACACTTTGAAAGCATTTTTTTGCAGCTATAATCCATGCTGCTTACTGTAAATATTTCACTTGAAACTGGTAGAGTTGAGATGCGGCCCTATGAGATGCCTCTGTAGAAAACAAGTTAAAATCTGTCTATTTGAGAAGAATATCATAGACTGCAGCATTTTCCTTATATATTTGTGTATTTAAACTGGCAACTTAAAAACAATAGGCTACTTTTTGCAAGTAGAAATTCTATAGAAAATAGGATTTACTTGCTCAGCTTGATTAAACTTCAAGTAAAACAAGATAAAGAATCTCAGGTTTGGTGTTTACAAGGAACAAAAGCTTGCAGCTTTTTACTGTCACTTAAGGATGCTGAAATACTCTATGCAGTATGAAACAAAGGACTCATGAATATGTCATTTTTGGGCAAAAATGAAATTTTCGTAGCCCCTCTTCCTGAAGATAAGAAATGCCAAGTATGAGTTATATTTGTGAATATCATTCCACAGCATGGCTTCGCTTGCTAAAATAAATCCCTTGCAACATACTTATTTGTAAGTACCTATTCTATTCATCTACATATGAAACAGTATCCAGCTTGTATGGTGGAAAATTTCTAAATGATTTACTATTCCTCTCACTGTGAATTCCTACTGTAGTACATCTAGGAATCCACAACTGCAAGGTAAATTACAACTGAAAATTTGACAAAGGGAAGCAGACCAAAACAAAGCCTTGGTGTGAGATGTCATTACCTGCCATTGGGAAAGCAATTCAAGACTTTCATACAATTGGAGATAGCATTTCCTGAGGTAAATTATGCTGTCAGCGAACAATATAGGAGTAATTTAACAAATGCCAGAACATCTTGGAAAAAAGATAAAAACCACAACATAGACATACAACGGCAGGATAAAGCTCTTTTATCATCTGTCATGAGAACCAGCAAATGGAGAGAGCTGTTTCTAACACTTTGAAAGCATTTTTTGCAGCTATAATCCAGCTGGCTGAACTGCTCTAAGTATGCCCACTGGGGGAAGGGTGAGATTTTTTCCCCCCACTATGATGGGTGAAGAAAAAGTTTTAAAAATTGTCATAGTTCCTTTTGAGTTACCTGTGGCATGCTTCAGGCCCTGAATGACACTGTTGGGTTGCACGTATATTCAATAAATTTTAATAAAATTGTATTACCAAAAAGTCTTTTAACTTTCTGTCTAAAATCCCTATTTGTAGTGCTATAGCCTGGTATTTATTGATGAAATCTTATGACAGATGTGTATGCAACAGTGAGAGAGGGGAAAAGTCAGTATGGAAAATAAGTCCACGCTTATATACAGCCAAGAGATAAAATACTGGTTTGGTTTGCCAAAGAAACCTTTGCTGATTACCTTGAAATCTTTTGTGAGAGGTTATCAGAGTGCTTCAATAAGACTGTTGCCTGAGGACCGCATGAGTTACAAACAAAGCCACCTCCAAAACGCAGCTCCAAGACTCGCTGTTGGGAGGGCAGCATTGTTGGGCTCCCTAATTACCTCTGGGTGTGTTCTTCCCCTTACAGGGAACACAGGGACGCTCAGCTGTCAATGAAAGCAGAACGCCCAACGAGGTGCCAAATACTCTGGCTGCAGCGTCACAGGGCACAAACGGAGAGGAAAAGAGCAGGAAAAGGGACAAGGCACATGCAGAAATGAAATACAGAAGAATGGGGTTCCCTGGGGCTCTTGGGACATGGTCAGGAGGTCCAGCTGAGTTAAATTGGAAAACTAAATACCTTCCTGTTAGTAGACTGTTCCTCGTTTTGTTTTAGAATTGGGCAGGAATATAATCAGAGTGTAGTGTGCTGCTGTTTGCCAACTTTGTGGATGTGTGAGCTCAGGCAGATGATAGCAAGCCTGTGCTGTGGGCTCTAGTGTGATGTTAGAACTATCAATCCAAATAACTGACAACTAAAAAAGTCACTGTCACAGCTGTCATTGTGTGGGGGGACAATCTCTTCGGATTTTACATACTTACAGGAGAAAAAAAAAAGGCCCAATGCAATTTGAAGTACCACCATCTATTCAGCTTTTTGAATTTACAGTACTTGAAATTATACAACAGACTGGAAAGGAAGCAGTCTTGTGTTAAGAAACTTCATCTTCCTATGCTAGAGATTGTAAAGGCTGCAAAGGGCCAGACTGCTATGATACATTTATGTGATATAATTTCGGGGAAGAATGGTTCCTGCAGGAGAGGAAGCCACTGAATGAGATAAAACAAATCTTGCGTGCCAATGAGAACTCGATGTTCCTGACAGTAACTGATGTTCCTGACAGTGCCTGACTGAGGTGAGTAATTCAGGGGAGAGACCAATTGCACGGCTAGCAGCTATCTCCAGCTGCCAGACTTGCCTCAAGCTCTGGTTGTGCCTCTGCAAAAAGTGCATTTCTGAGAGTAAGAAGAGATCCCAATAGCCCAAGAAGCAGTTCAGTTTGAGGTGACCACCATACATTATTGCAACCAACAGCATCTGTTATGTTTTGCATACATTTAATACCCTGTTTAGAAATTACCAAGTGGTGCTGAAGGCTGGAGGATAACAGGATGGATACCTCCCTGAACTGGGTCCACTTCCTTCTTCATCCAGCTCCTCAGCCTGGGGCTAGAAGGCGCTGCAGGCTCCTCTTACCGTCATGCATTGAGACCCTTAGTAAAACAAAATGGTTTAAATTATTCCATTGAGGGTTTGTTCTGTGTTATGTTATTCTGGGGAACACGAGGTGAGAGGATTAGTTAATATTTTAGGCTATAGGAGGTACATCAAGGAGGTGTGTGTATGGAGTGTGTAAGTTCAGAATTGCTGCTGTTTAATGGACTGCAGTCACATATCACACCATCAGTACATGCAATTGTCTCCCAAACCGAAGACTGAATTCTTAAAGGTTCCCTTGTTACACATTAGTTCTCCAAACAAGAGACACCAACATAATGTGGTATTACCAAAGCAGATGATTCATTCTGATATGCTACTTAAAACATGCCAAGAACGTCAGCTACAACTCAGCCAAAATCTCCCTGTCTGAAATAAACATTGATCTGATGGAGTCCTGCATTAATTTTTAAAACATAACAGCAGGGGGCAACGAGGGACAGGGTTTTTCACTGAGAACTAGCTGCTCACACAATAGAAGTGCAGTATACTTTCAGTGCTTACTGTTCTTTCTTTTCTAAACAATTCTCCCCAGAAGCTGTGATTGCAATGGCAAAGTTATGAAGAGTTCTAAGGCTTTTAAAGCTCTTCTTTCAGAATAATTCAGTTCAGCTAGTAGTCTGGAAAATGCATCCTGCATTGCACATTGTGCATAAGATTGCAGAAATGTATTTTTAGGACCATGAGCTAAATTAACATCTGGCTCAATGGATATTTCAGATGTATTACATGCATTTGGTCTGAATGTAGCTCCCTGCTTACTTTTTTCCCCTCAGATTATGCAGTGGCATTTATCCTATGTGCTCATAGCATGCAACCTATCCCTAACATCTGCGTAAATGTTGGATTTTCAATCATCTGGCATCTGGCATACTTACAAGTTCACTACATTTTTTATTACTTTGCTTACAGCTAATTATTCTGGATACAGCACAGTCTATTTATATGCTTCGTAAACATTTTCTCTTCCAAATGCCTTGTGATATCATTTTCTTCAGTGTCTTTATGGAAAACTGTCAGATGAGGGAAGCAGCTGAACCCGACAGGCATAGGAAGGAATGGAAAATAAATCCCCTAACATCAACAAGGAAGCAACTGTCAATCCTAGCAATTATTTCCCTGATAACTATTCTGTTAAATTTATTTACAGATCTGGAGTAATATGTTCCCTGCTGCTATGCAAAATGATTACTAGATTTTTTTTTTCCTGTCAGACTTCTAAGTGAAATAATGCTTCTAGGGATGGTGAGCCCCACCACCTCCTTGAGCAATTTATTCCAATGCCTATCCACTCTCAGTGAAAAATTTTACTCCAATATCTAAGATGAACTTCTCCCAGTGCAACTTAAGGTCGTTGCCCCTTATCCTTTCACTTGGGAATGGTAGAAAACCATGACTGCCTCATGACATCTTCCTTCCAGGCAGGTGTAGAGGGCAATGAGGTTCCCCCTGAGCCTCCTTTTCTCCAGCTTAAACACCCCCAGCTTCCTCAGCTACTCCTCATGTTACCTGTGCTTCTGGCCCTTCCCCAGCTCCATCGCTCCTCTCTGACTCCAGCCCCTCGATGTCTGTCTTGAAGTGAGGGGCCCAAAACTGGACACTTTGGTGCCACTTGGATTCTTCTTGATGACAGTCTGACAGCAGGGATCAGACTAGTGCTCCTGCTGGCACCAGCATTTCCGCAAAAGTACCATGAGGATAACAAAATGATCTTCTTAATGCATGCCTTCATTTCTTTGGATTAACACATCATCTCCAGTTCTGTGCGTAGGACAAGAGTGTGTTTGTCTGGAAGTAGCTAGTACATGTCATTTCTTCCAGCAATCCATACGAAGCCCAAAAATCTTACTCCTGAACTTGTTAAACCAAAGGTATACAAAATCTTTTCCATCCTCCAAAGAGAGGATGTCTCCTTTGAGAGGAGACAAAGAGCTGGGGCTGGCTGTCAGAGGCGGTTGTGAAATGCTCCCCTTCCATGTCACAACATAAAACCCCTGGGTGCATTTGACAGTTACTGGCATTTTGCTAAAGTAAACTTGACCTGGTATAAGTGATATTTCTGAAAATGAAAGTCATGTTCATATAAAGTGTCACTGAAATATCCAGATGGATTTAAGAGAGGCTTTTATTTATTTATTGTTATTTTTATTTAAAAGATTTAACACCTTTTGATCGCCATTCTTCGTTCAGGAGTCTGCTTTAACATAGTTGTTTAGGCTCTATGAACACTCCAAATGAACCAGCCCAAATTTAACAGTAAATTACAAAAACTCCTAAAAAATGAACAAGCAAAAACACTTGTAAAAATATTATTGATTAGAAAATTATTTCCTTCAGCCTTCGGTCACTACAGGAATAGTGTTAATATTGTAAAAACATTTCGTGATATTTGCCCAACTTAATGTATCTTTAAACTATAGAAATAATTTCTGAGATGCAAAAATATTAATTTTGTTGAGAATTTTTATTAAAATCTTTTTTTTCCAACAGGTAAATTAGAATGCTGTTACATTTGCATACATAACATTCAATCATTGCAAGTGTGCTTTTAAGAGAGAATATTTATCTCTGGAAAAGGGCAGTCAGCTTACATGTGTTGGCTGACCACTTTAAAGCTGAGCATCTGATAACCATAAATGCTGCTTTTCGTATGCATGTTCTATTGCCATCAATACTCAAGATAAAAAGGCAATCCCCACACAATAAAACAGAAAAACAATAAACTGTAGAATTTTAATGACTTTTTTCCCCTCTTATTGGTTTTAGAGATGTTTACATTTTGATATGTGTGAATGGCTGTTGAGAAGGGATAGTTCAGAAAACTTTAAGTAGTCTCAGTAGTTTCTGAAGAGAGGTAAAGAGTATCCTGTGCCTGTGGTTGAAAATGGAGGCTGTGGTAAGGTTTGGCATCTCCTACCACAAAGAAAACTGCTGAAGTCCAATGGTGCAGCAGATGGTTGTGCCAGCCCAGTGTCTCTTGCCTTGCCATTACAACCCACACAGATCAGGAGCCTTTCAAAGAGCAGCAGCACAACTGCACCCAGGAGAGATGCTGCAGGTTTCCCTCCTACACTTCCTGGAGGTCATAAGGTGCAGCGCCCATCTGGAGGACCTGGAGCACCAGAAGAAGGTTGGAGGCCTGTGAAAAGTAATCCAGGACCCCGTAAGAACACCAGTGTGCAATGTGAGGCTGCAAACAAAGATTAATGCTGGTTTTTTGACAAGTTCTGAACTTCTCAGCTTTGACAAAGTTAATTCATTAAACTGTTGCATATGTGTTTGGGTCAACATGGTGCAGTTACTCATCTGTTGTTCAACTGTTGACTATGTCTAAGCCAACACTGGATAACTAAACAACCATGAGGTTTTTATGGCTCTCTGTAATAAGAATAACCCAGGCACATCTGGCTTAATGAACTTCTTTGATCCCAGCAGAAAAAATAAGTCTCATCTCTCAGATGTATTAATACTTTTTTCGAATTTTTCATTTTTAAGTGAGTGTTTATAGGAGGATTTTATTCCATTTCTTGCACGGCATGAGTGGGGAGAAGCAGAAGGAAGAGTTATCTGAAATTATTCTGTGCCGGGTAGAAGACTTAGTCCTTTACTTTCCTGCAACAGTAGTTCTTCCTCACATATCAATTTTAAAAGACTGAGGAACACATTTAAAATTTCATCTCTAAAAATAAAGTGATGAAACAGCCTATTAAAAATACTACGCTATATTGGTGAGACAGCTGTAAGGGATTTATGAAAATTAATTATATAACTATTGTAAAAATATCAGCATTGAAGTTAGTGCCAATGTATTTTGGTCTTGGACTCCACATTTTCATCTGTCTGGTATTTTCAGAAAAAGCAATCAATCTAAAAAATTTCTCTCTATATATTTTTTTCCTGCCATTATACACACCTGATCTAAAATTCTTGATTTGAAAGTTAAATGTTTCTCATACAAAAATACCATGTTGTTATTGATATTTTGTATTTTTGGCTTTTTTAAATACAGAGATTCCAAGAAACCAGACAACAATAAGTCACATTTTTTTTCCTTTATTGGGAGTTAAAGACTACTGAAGAAGTCCGATGATGACTTACTCATATGAGAGACAACAGAAGTGGGAAGTACTACAATTTCTGTTTTCATAGCTTATGTTAATACTTGCCTGGAAACTCCTGTTTTGTTGAATGTAATCAACTATTGTTGTCAGCTTTAAATTACTCCTTTGTTCCACATGATTTAGGTAGGCTGTATGTTAAAAGACTCAGGATATTTAAAAACCACTAGAGATAATTAGTAGGAAGCTAGAGGAAACTTTCTGACACATCAGAGCAATCATTTATTGTTAATGGTTGAGCCAACTTGGTGAAATTGGTCAAATCATTTATGCCTTGCAATTAAATTTCCTAATTCCTTAGGATAGAGTTCAACCTGTTCATGGTATGATGATTTTCCTCAGTTTCAAAGTTTGAGCAGGGGAAATGGACTTGTGGCTGTCTCGATTATATTTTGTATCATTTTAAAGGTCATAAACAGGAGTCTCATGGAATTTTCTGCTTTTAAAAGGGGTGAGACAATTCTGATAGGATTTCTAATATGGGAATGAGCCTTCCTATTCCAAGGCAGAGATTTAACATGGTGTTACCCACCAAGCACCATCATCAGGTGAGAAGGTAGAGGGCCAAGGCTTCTGCAAACACCCCTTGCTATTGCCAGAAGGTAATTTGGCAGAAGCAAGCTGACATTGTACTTTTAATTACTGCAGAAGGAACACATATTGTTGGCTGCAGGGCAGCAGTGTGAGAACCTGTGCAGCCAAGGTCTGGAAGCAGAGATGATCAGGAAAGACTTTTCTAGGGCTGATGAATTGCAGAATGAAGCATCTCCCACACTTGCTGACAAAAGGAAGGGAATGTCTTCAAAAAGCACTGGCCTAATGCAGGGATCTCTGTGGCTGGGGAATGAAATAATTCTCAGATGACTGTGCTGGTTCTTCCAGATGTGTGAGCAATTTTTAGTGCTGATGAGATTTTGGTAGCCAGCTAAGAGTATATGAGGGTGGCTGGTTTCACTTCAAATGGGCTCTGTTTTTATTTTGCAGAGAATGGTTTTTAGGAGATACCTGCATATTTTAGCCTGCAGAAAGATGTCCTATATAATGTCCCAAAGGGATTTTTGACTCATCCTTCCAGTGTGAAAGGGTGCTACAGAGCACTACCAAGGAGGTTAAGTAAGTGTTCTTGGATGCTATAGGTTTGTGGGTTTTTTACCTCAGCCAACTACAGATTTTTATTCTTCTGCAAAAGTAGTATTTTACTTCCTTCTTTGTGATGGATACAGCAAGATTTACACTATGACCAAGAAAACCAGGACCCTTTGGGGAAGGCTCCTGCTATAGACAGGAGGTTTTGGGGAGACATGCTGAGGAAGCCCTGATGCAGGGGACCCTGTCAAGGTTTCTGAATGTTCATGGCAGGAGGTTACAGCCACCACAGCTGTGGGGGAATGCTCCTTTAACACACTCACTGAGTGCTCTGTGTCTCTCTCAGCACAACCCAGCAGTGATGGTAGGAACCAGACTCTCAGTCGTGTTTATAGACTTTGCCTACAAGGGGTTTTTCAGTTCAATGAGTATCCCAGAAAATACCTCATGTCTCATACATCTTCATGCCTGTAGGAGTGGGTGTCTCCACTTCCTGCCTGGATGGCAAAACACTCCATCGATGATGGGATAAAGATTAACCAAAAATGACAGTCACTGGGTTTTCTCTAACTCCTCCTTGTTTTAGTCTCACCGGTTGTTCTTAGGCTCCAGAGACCCTCTTTAACATGGAAATTTACTGCACTTCTCTCTTGGCAGTTTGGTCTATTTGTTAATTAGATTCTTCTCATTTGGTGAGCTGCTCCCATGGTCCCCTAGTTACACTCATTCTTGCTCTTGTACTTTGTGTTCCCTTATTACTTTTCTAATAACTGCTTCTGAGGCTCCTCTCTCCCCTTAATGTTTCTTGTGTGTTTGGCTAGGCTTCTCTGCATTCTTGGTATGGCAAACTATGTGCCATCACTGGAACAAGATGTCATAGCTTTGCAGAGACTGTGTGTGGTTATTCCTCTAGCAGGCTTTGCTTCAGTTGCCTGTTTGAGCTCTCTCCATGTGAGCTTTTATTCAGCTTCATGGTGGGCTCCTGCTATAGCAGTGACTTTCCAAAATGGATAATACCTGGACTTGTAAACAACTGCAAGTATCTTGGCTTCAGTGAGACACCTTTCAGTTGGAGCTGCTGGAGTCTTGTGGTCTGGGGTCTCTAGCCTGTCTTGCGGTTCACTAAGACTCTCTTCTGTTTCTTGCTCCTGGCTGAATATATTCCTTTGTTTGCTTTAACTAAGTATCTTAAGGAATCTCACTAGTCTATATAGTTATTTGTGGCTTGGCATTTTTGCCAGTCCTGAGTCTACCAGGCCATTTTTCTTGCTCTGTGAGCCAGGACCTCTGGTACCCTGTACCCACAGCATCTCTCTTTCCTCTCTCAGCTCCTTCCCATCAGAGGTTTTTGTGTGTTGGTCTTGTAAGGCAGAAAAATCCTCTCTACTCTGAATGCTTCAGAATGTAAATTGATGTTAATTTCCTCTATAGTTTCCTGGTTTGAAATTAGAAGGGATAGGATTAATCCAAATAGTCATCAACTGTGCTCTGTAAAGGCATTTCCAGATTTTTGGCATATTCAAAACTCTCAGAAGGTAACAGGCAAAACTAGAGAGAGAAGGCAAATGCCGGTCATAACAATTTCTTTCATTTTCTACAAAGAGCAGGCAAGTCTAATGGTTTCAGACCTGAAGTCCTCCTTTCTTCAACTTTAGCCAATTGTTGTCAAAGACATGCTGTAATCCTTTCCATTTTTTGTATTTCTTAATCACATTTGATAACTTAGTAACTTTGTTTAACCAGAGCAATGTGTTAAACTTTTTTTCTGGCTGCCACTGAGAATTCTAAACAATTTTGCTGAACTAGGTTCCAGCAGTTTTGGTACTTAGCCTAACACCATATATTGTGGTGTGCAGAGAAAATCAGTTCTCCAAAAGGAACTCAATAGCAGCATGGACCTTTTGCCAAAAATTCCTAATTTTGGGACAGCACCAGGAAAATTGTGTGGGTCCCATTTTGCTCCTACTAAATTCATAGGCAAAGCTCCTCCCAGTTGCAGAGGGATAAAGTTCAGGCTCCAACACTCAATCTTCACATTCCCATTTCACACATTTTCCTTCAAATTCTTTTTTTTTTCTTCTTTATTTTTAGGCTCTGGCAAAAGCCTTGCACTCTCCCGTACATTTTCTGGAAGGCAAATCACAGATAGGAACCATTTTCCTCATCTCTTGCACTGTTTAAGAGTAGCTCCTGTTTTGTGCCCCAAAGCATGGCTGGAACTCAGTGGCTGTAATCTGGAGTGACAGATGAGCAAGTCAGATCATGAAAGGAGGAAAAAGCTGCTGGAAAAAGAGCAAACAAACAGAAGGAAATCTTGTAATCATATCAGAAAGACAAGGAGTGATATCTCGGAAGAATTAATTTTGCATTTCAGTAATCCCTGAGTTTGCTTGGAAAGATGATAAATTGGGGATAGGCTGTGGACAAGCTAGAGATAGCAGCTGTGGAAAGATGGGATCTTGGGACATTTGTCATAGGAAATGAAACTTCCAGCATCACTGTGTTGCAATAAGCGCTAATAGGTTTGGAGCTTGACCATGTCTTAGGTGTGTGTAAAGTATACAGACTGCTATATATAGCTCTGGAAATAAACACGTGTAATCTGATAGCTTTAAACATAGTTGGTTTTCTTATTAGACTGTAAGAACACTGGGAAGAAGCAAGTATAATAATAGAACTAATACTGATTTTTGCCACAAAGTTTAGAAGAGAAGCAGCTCTGCAGAGTCCTACAATGGGAGGAAAGCAACTGAGGTGCAGAATCGCATCAGCTGCTTCTCAGAAAACAGGAGTGCAAGAGCTTCCAGGTAGAGGGACACAGGGAAGGGGAGAAGGAGGATGCCTGGCCCATTCCTGGCCCATTTGTGGATATATGACTCAGAGATGTATGAGCTGTGTGCAGTGAGGCAATGGAAGGGCACAGGTAGCCCTTCCCCTGGCCCGTGTCTCCCCATGGCCAAAGAACCTGTCCAGACAGCCTAAAGGCTGTGTCCAACCCCAGCAGGGGCTGTAACACAGACACAAGGAGCAAAGTGCCAGCAGGAAGTCAGGAGTCCTACTTTGTGAAACTAATTGGGTAGTTTTGAATACAGAAAATTGAACAACCAATGCTAGCTTTTAAACTTGATACTGTCTTAAGTAACTGCATGATCAGGGTCAGCAAGCTTTATCTACACCCTGTGTGTGCAGCAAATGCTGCTAGAAGGGGAGATCTCTGCACAAAATATCCCCAGCCCATCTCACCATGTGTTGCAGGACGGCTCCTGTACTTGTAGATGTGCACTGCAACAAGGGCAGGATTTATCCAGGGTCACTCTCAGGGAAGAAGTCTCTCCATAACATCCCTAATGCTGATGCTAAAAAGTTAAGAAAACAACTATTTGTCTACTTCAGACAATACATGTTATTTAAGAGATTGATAGATTTCAGGGAAGGGCACCAAACCCAATCAGTAATGTTTGTGTGGTAGTTCATTGTAATGCTGATGAATAAAACCTGATAAAATATAATACTTTCATTGTTAGAAGCCATTAAAGTGTGATTTAAAACAGAAACGCTGACAAACACTTTATTGCAGAAGTGTCCAATATCTGCCTGGGCAGACAGTATGTTCTTTTCAGTGAAAATACACATTTTCACATTCTTCTGTCAGTATGGCCAATGTAAGGTACATAGACAATAAAATAAAATGGTGTCAGCTTTTACCTTTGGCTTTCAAAAAGTGACGTAAGCAGGAAATCCCATCATAGTCTAGAGAGTATACAAGTTCTGAATTATTTAAGATATTGAAAATTAATTTGAATTTGAAATCAAACATTCTGCTGCGCTGCCTGAAAATAACTTTCCCCCCTCTAACTTTGGGCTCTTATCCTCACTAAAATTCAGCATCTTAGGTTCCCTCCTTAGCTCTTGGTTATCTCAAAATTCTCCCCCCTGCCCCCCTCCCATCTTCCTGCCAGTTACCAGCTACCTGGATCACCCAGAGAAGTCCTTTTCAGCAAGGGGGGCACCCTCAGTGACAACAATATATGATGTTTGTCTTTTACAGTCTTCCTTTTTGTTTTAGCACTTCTATTATTTCCTGCTGTTTGGGAATATCTTTGGTTTTATTTAATGACATGTTCCTTCAACTTATCTACAACTGGAAGGTATTTGCTGCATGTCATGAAGGTATTTGCATGATGAGAAATCTTCATTCTTGTAGCACTCAGAAAGAGGTAAGCATCATAACCCTAACTCACATCAAATTTCTTCTTAAGTTCATGGAAGTTTTACCTAAGTAAGGCTGCAGGACTCGATCACGTGTTTGCTGTACAGTGTGTCCTGCAACCTCTGGTATTGTTTAACTCTACCGTGTTCGTTTCTAGTGCCAGTTTGCATAAAGATGTCACATGGGATAAAGTTACAAATAGGCTTTGTTGTGGGGACAAGGCAAGAAAACTGGAAATTAAAGCTAAAAAGACCTTTGTATCTCTAGGAAGACAATGAAGGGTGTCATATTTCTTTGGCATTGTAATGCTACTAAATTACATCTGCTCCTCAAACATTTTTCAGAGGGAGGATTTCTAGACCCAATTCCAATTATACTAGAGATACAAAACGTCCAGCGCACTCAGCTTTTTGTGCTTAGATCATTTCATCAACTCTCCTCGGCCGTCCCCAGATTTTAATCTAACTTGCAGCTTCCTGCCGACTCTCCGCAGCTGGAGCCCAGCGGCAGCCGAAGGCTCTTCTCGCCCTCCGGCTGCACCGAGGGCATCACCTGTGCCGGCGCTGCCGCCGCACCTGGGCCCGGGCGGGGCGCTGAGCGCCGGCNGCTCGGCGGAGACCTCGCGGCCGGCGGGCTTTCATGGACAGGAGCTGACCCTGCGGCGGCGCGGCGCTCGGCTTTCCCTCGGATCTCCGCTGCCCGGGCAAATGCATACAAATGCATTTGGGAGCCGAGAGGACAAGGCGAGGACGCATCTCTCCCGCGGCGCAAACGTAAGCGGGAGCCGGCGCGGAGAGACGGGGCGCACCGCACCTCACCGCAGCGCACCGCCGCGGGGCCGGGGCTGCGGCTCTGCTCCCGCCGCGGGCAGGGACCATGACCCGGCGGGCGGCGTCCCCAGCCCTACCTTCCGAGCGCCAGCCGTAACCCCGCGGGGTCCCCGGTGTCCCCAGCGGACCGGCGGGGTGCTGGCTGCCTGGACGGAGCCCGCCTGGCTCTCTGGCTGCTCCCGTCTCTCTCCCCCGCAGCCCTGGCGTCGTTCGGGACGTGCCCTGTCCCGTCCAGCACCCTCGAGCCCGAGCCCGCAGCGGGCAGCCTGGCTGCGGTGTCCCCGGGGAGCGGGGGCAGCCTGACCCGAGAGCCAGTGCCCCCATCCCCGCCGGGGAGCGAGGATCCCGGCGCCCAGCCTAACCTGGCAGCTCCTGCGCCTCTTGGGTGCCTAGCTAGGAAAACGCGGCAAACAAGCAAACGCAAAAGCCTGTAGAATTTACGCTACAGAGCTAAGGCTACTCTCTGAATACCAGAGATAGCCCGGTGAGCTGCTCTGTATTCACATGCCTTTGCGATTGGCTGAGGTATTTCTAATGCGTCCCCACCTGTGATGCGAAGGTAGAGCCCTTCTCTCCACAGTTTACCTGAAAGTGGCCTCGGTAAAATGACTGTGAATTTATGATAATTGTAACTATATTAGAGAGTTTACTTGCATGTGTCTCTCTTTGTAAAGGGCTGATTTTGTTCTGCCTGTGTCTCATGTTTACTGAGCATTCTGAGCAGGACAGAAGAATTTGTTTGGTGTTGTAGTGAGGATTATTCTGCTGAAGTGTGCTTGTGTATAATCTGGGTGTACTTGAATGCTTGTGAGCAGTTAAGGGGCTGCCTGAAGGTGGCCTTCCCGGCAGATCTGTTTTTAATGACTGTGTCTTTGGGACTCCTTCAGGATTTGTCTGAGTGCAAATTCAAAGAATGGTTTTATTTGAAATATGTAAAGGGGTATTGCTGATGGAGAAACATAAATTGCATTACAGGACAGAGGTACAGTAGCAGAGAGACAGTTTACTCAAGTTCAAAATCTGAGATAGCTTCAGAACATATATCTGTACGTTTCTATAATGTTTACCTCATTTGCTTCTATAGAGAGTGAGCAAGCTGGTCACTTGCCGGTATTGAGACCAGAATTCCTTAAAAAAGGATCAGGTTTCCTTAGAATATGTCAAACCAGTAAAGCCCTTGCAACTTCAACCACCTTTTTTGTTGAAATACCATTGGGTCAGGCCTGTCTGGTGGTGTGTCTGCAGGTTAAATAAATAAAACAGCTCATGACTTGTAAATCTCTCACCCCATTTATTGACAGGATATTTAAAATATGAACAGCCTTGTGTCACCCTTGTTTCTTGCAAGCACCAAGTTGTAGTATGTTTGAAGAATGATCTACAAAATATACAGAGACAAACCCTGTGAAAGAAGAGTATTTCACATGAGTAGGAATTCAAGCTGTATACTTTTGCCTTCATACAGAAGAAATCCAGTGTATGCTATTTGGAGAAGAGAAGTAGTGTAAGCAATCAGAGATTTATTTGTAAAACTGTTCTAAAATCACATCTTTTCAATTTTTTTTTCTTCTAGAAATACTATCGCAGTTGACTGTTCTTCTGGATGTGTAGTTTCTCATTTTAAGCCAGATGCTGTCCAAAGAATGGGCCACCAGGCAGGGAGTTTCCTTTCTCTGAACCCCAGCCCCGTTGCAGGACTCTTATTGTGCCACTGCTCCTCTACCTCTCACCTCATCTTGTATTTCTCCTGTTTCCCATTCAATCAAATCTTGAAATTTGGCAAAGGATTCAGGAGCTTCCACCCTAGCTGGCTAATTTCATGGTGCCATCTGTGACCAAAGGGCATGTGAGCGTCATGCCAGAGAGGTTTTGCAGGCTGATGTGTCCCCTCAAACTGTTGTGTTAGTAGGTCTTTTAAAATTTGGGAAGCCGCGCTGGACCTGCTGGCTAATTTTGTTATAGCAGCAAAGAAGGTTATATTTCTTTTTATATCTTGAAAGATAAGGTTTATAACATCTTGAGGTCTTTGAGAGTTCCAGGGCATCTCTGTCCACAATGTCCTGTGACCTTTCCAAAGCCTTTTTCAAGCTTGATGGACCCAAACTGTGCCATTCCCCTCAGCAGTCCCCAGACAGATGCAGTGAAGGAATGTGTGTGGGGCAGGTGCTGGTGTTTAAACCATCCTCCCTGAGGAGTGCAGGACTGAATGCACCTGTGGAGGTCACACTGCAAACAGGTTTACTTGTCTTTCCTAGCAGCCAGCTAGTGGTATTTCTTCCTTTAAGCTTGAGATTTAGGAAACTTAGGCTAGAATGAAGAGGCTCCTGCTGTGCACTGATCAAACCTGAGTTCTATATGCTGCTGAGTAGTCTTCAGAGGGTGGAATTTTTCATTGTAGCTTGCCACAACTTGCTTTGGAGCTTATCAGTTTTCTCATCCATCCATCACCCCTAATGCAAAAAACTGCCATGGATAGTTGCTCTCCGCTCTGTAGGAACAGGTAAATGGTCACAAGATGTCAAAGATTGTCAGAAAGATAAACTCAGTTTTAAGTGGTAGAATAGCTCAATCACATTTGGTAGTGCTTTCCTCCAAAATGATTCAATAGTGTCCCTCAGAATATGCTTGCATGTAAAATAGAGCAGATGGGAATGTAGGAGAAGGGGAGGACGTTTAAGAGAGATCCCTTGGCTATGCCCTAAGGGCTAGGTAATGGAACAGCTCCAGGTGTGATGTTAAATGGGAAAAAAATAGTCAGTATTTGGGTCAGCTGAAGTCTTCCATGGCACACGATTCTGCATTTTTCTAGTAGCATGTCCCAACATCTCCAGGGGCTGTGGACTCAGCTGAGTCAAGGAGCCAAGCTGCATGCAGCTATGGCAGATGATGGGTCAAACCATGTCCACGTTATGCAGCAGGGAGCCTGGTGTCTTAGTGGCTGTGCTAGTGTGAGCATGAAGACTGAGATCTGTGTTCTGCAAATGGACAGTGATCTCATCCAAGAGGGAGAATCTGCATGGATTACGATGCACATGATTTAATTTACAAAAAAATTTACTTGTGAAAAAAGAAGGAAGTCTCACTTTTCTCACATGTTAGAGGACCCCCAGCATGATGGTTGTCTCTGGTCCCTGCTTCATCTCCTAGTTGATAACTCATTTGTTCTTGACATTAGCTGGAGAGCACTGTGTAAGCCAGATGTTTGTCTTTACTTCTCACTAAATGTTTCTGTATATCCAGTTACATCTGTGTAATTTACAGCCCTGGGAACATTTTGGAATTTCTTGCTTTCCTACAATGTTTGCTGGGAAGTGACAGAGGCGGGTACCTGACACACACACCATTGTACCTGGCTGGTGTAGTAGAAGAGGTTGTTGTAATTATTAGGGGAGTAATCTTTGAATTTTGGGCTCTGGGGTTCTTTGAACATCCTTATGCTGTAGCTAGCTAAAATGTTTTATGTGATTTTCAGGGGCACATTCATTTTGCACCTTTGAAAATATTAAGGGTCAAATAAAGGGTTGTCTTGAGTTTTAGCTGATACAGTGCAATGCTTGGACTTTCTTTCTAGCACAGCTTCTCATTTGATCAAAATAAGATGCATCGTGTGATACAGAAACTTTGAACTTGAATTCTGGTCTTTAGAACTCTGAAGAAATGGAAGTGAGTGCCCTGTAGTGGATGAGCTGTTTGGACAACAGTCAGTGTCAGGTCTTTTTAGGAGTGGCAGAACTGCTCCAGTAGACATTTCATGGCTGTAGCAGGAGAAAGCTTGGAAGGAGGAATAGCTAGGGACTGTAGTGGTGGTTAATTAAAGAACAAGCCCCTACAAGCATAATTGGATGTGTAAAGTGTAGTTTCCACCTTTCTCTCCCTCTCTGATCAGAGTTGAAGCAATGATGCATATTTTTGAATATCCTATGTGTGCTGTGCATTTTCTTCTCAAAGACATGATGTATCTACCATTTTACAGTGGCAATTATGACTACTGTGCCTTATTGTTCCTTAAATTATTCACTTGTTCTGTTTGCCAAAATTTAAGCTCTCACAATATACAAATCCACTTGATAAAGCCAGGTTATTGCTCTGTGGTTTTCATGCACTTGGATGTTTCTGAAATGTTTGAATTCCAAACCCTTTAAAGAATTAGTAAGACTTTTCACTAAATACTGCTGTATGTGTATGCATATGTACTTATATATCTTTCCTTTCTGTTTAAACCATATGTTCCTGTATAAAGTGGTAGTGTTTTCTTCCTACCTTTTTTTCATGTGAAAATGTGACTAATTAGCTGGCAAAATTAGGTGACATGAAGTTGTATGTATTTAGTTGCAACCATGTTACTTTCAAATACACTTGATTCCAGATCTCAAGTGCTCTCCGACCTGGTCCAGGAAACATTTTTAGTCACACTAGCATTCCACATTATGAAAAATCGCTGAGGTTTCATACATTAATGAGCAAGAGGCTTGAGCTGGGGCTTGAGTGTGAGTTGAGTAGTTAGTATCAGAACTATATTTCTGATATTTTTGAAATAGTTCTTCTTAGAACTGAGTAGATAGAGGTTACTTTAATTGTTACAGGCATCTGTGCCTGGTTGTCCAACATTAACAGGAAATATATTTCTCATTTATTAAAAGATTCAGTCACTGATAAAAGTGTGATTAAATGTTAATCTGGCTAATATGATAATTAAGAAACAGCATACAATCTGTTCTTATAACAGTAAACATGTAGTCTGTACAACATTCAACACTTCCAAAGTGAATTTTGAGCACATAATCTAGATCAGCCTTATATATGTTTGTTGGAACAACTGAAACATCAGTCTACTATCAACATTATTTTCATACTAAATCCAAAACACAACACTCCAACAGCTACTAAGAAGAAAATTATCTGCCTGGTTGAAACCAGGGTAGTGAGCCTATGATAGCTATCAGTATCATGCTTTTCTACCTGAGGATGGAGTTTTAAGTTGAAATGTGATGGCATTTTCTTTACTTTGTGAAGCGCATGACTTGCTTGGAGCATGATAAAATTTTATAATGCAAGAACAAAAGTTGGATACAATATTTTTGCTTATGGGAAGGTGATGTGATCTACTGAGAAGACTGATTGGAGGTCAAAAGTATCTAATGATCTCTACAGGAATTGACTTCTCATTTATTTTATTGTTTATGGTAACATTTTTTTCTTTCCAGGAAGAAATTTACCACATAGCAGCATTCATATTTGAAAGCTGCTGCAAGCAAATATAAAGCAGATGCAGACATCTTATTAATAAAAACCCGTGTAAAATATATGTGCTATGTATGAGGGCATACACAACCTCGACCTTTGTGTGAAACGCCTCTTCAGTATCAGTGAAAAGTTGTACAATGCGATGGCTTTGGTTCAGGACTTGCTGAAGTCAGTGGTATCCTGCCATTTAGATCTTGAATCAGGTTTCTAATTCCTTGGAGTTCTGAAACCGTAGATGTTTCCTCACATGTTTTTTTCTTTCCCTTTTAGGAAAGCTCTCCTTTTTATTGCAACATGCGTAGCTGTGGGTGTTGCACAAGTACCCAAACAAGGTGAGAATGCTTTGTTTGTAACAGGACATTTGTGTAATATGTTAGTAGATGAAAAGAGAAAATGGCTGTTGTTACTTGTGACCTTAGGTTCAGTTCATTAATTTCCTATGACTTAAACAAAATACCAATTACAGCATAATGAGAGCAAAAGTTTAAAGCAGCAGTTTGGAAAAGATGACCTTTGAGAAATCACTCAGATTTTCTGTCTATGAAATTGCTTACATATTTAAGCAAGCTCTTCATAAAAAAGAAGCCTTGTACAGTGAAAAGGCTTTGATTGTGTCTTCATTGCAAGTGGGTGTCCTTGGGGGTGGCAAGCTATGACTGAGTTACCTTTGCACTTAAGGCAGGCAAACCACTGTGCATAATAAAGGCTGGCATCGCTAAAGCAAAATGTGAAATTTGGTATTCATTTGGCTTTGCATTCAGATGCAGATGTTGTGAGGAAATAGGGTTGTCTTGTTTTTAGTTTCTTTTTTAATCTGCCAGCTGTTATAACAGCACCAGATGTGCAGCTTGCTCTGGAGACTGCTGTGGAAATGACTGTGTCCTGAAGTGGTGGCAGCTAATGTGCCAGTTAGTCACTTATTTGCTGTGAGAGTGGCAGCATCAGTTCTCCACCATGGTCCTTTGCTGTACAGGTGAAGCACGAAGTAGGTCATCCTTGGCTGGTGAGTGTGTAACTGCAAATCCTCATCTGAATACAAACAGATGGGTTGCGTGGTTAAGACAAGACTCATTCCTGATAATGTTTTGCTAGAGCCCTTTGGGATATCTCAGCAGCCTCCCACCATTATTCTCACCAATGCATTTTTTCTGCTTGTCATTCTCAGAGATTGGTAAAACTTGTTTTTTCCTTCAGTTGTGATTTTTTGTTTTGCTTCCCCTCATTCCCTCCGTAGTTTTGCCCTCCAGTGTTGCCGCTTGCTTGCCTGGTAAGATTGGTTGTTGATTTTTCACATCTAGCTCAATGGGGGCCATATGCTTTTGTGATGATGGGATTTCCCTGGATTTTTATAACAGCTGAGCCAAGTTCTCACTGGAGGAGGGGCAGCACTGTTAGATGTGTGTGGCCTGCCCTGCCCCAGGCCTGCAGGGATGCAAAAGGAAGAGGCAGTTTGCAGTTTCCCGGTGTAGCGGGAGCAGGTGATGGGTGCCAGCGACAGCTGTGTGGTGACAACTTGAGCGTCTTCATCCCTCCAGCCCACCCTCCTCCTCTGCAAAGAAAGAAACACATACTGTCACTTCTCATGTCCCTCAGCCTGAGAATTGCTTTTCTACTGAACCTTCAGGCGAGGACTGGGGGTGCAGCAAACCAGGGGAGTGAGTGGAGGCTGAGTCTTACCTGCCTCTTGGCTGAGAATGCCTCTATACATAGGGCTTTGCAGAAATGGGGTAAAGCCTCCAGTCTCAATATGCTTATATTGAATTATTTTTTATTTTGTTACCAGCAGATGAAGGAGTTTCCTTTTTTGCTGTTACTATTTTTTTGTTATTGTTATTTTTGTTATTCAATAGCATTTCTAGATAGCTATATGAGAAGCCTTACTGAATGGAAACTCCTCTCCATCCTTGGTGCACAAGTGCCATACATGACTTTATTTTCTTTAAATGCTTGCTTGGGATCAAAATGACATATTATACCTTGATGCAACTTTCTTCCCATGAGTGAATTCGGTTCCTCTTGCACTTTATTTGCACAGTGTGTAAACAATGTTGGAAAAAGCAGTTCAGAGAAGGAAACCTCCTCAGGAAAAAAAAAAAAAAGTATTTCAAGTGCATCCTTCAGTTTCAGTATATAAGCTTCAGAGCTGCATTACTGTATTTGTGGTGCTTAGTGTTTGCCCAGGGACAGGATTGCGTGCCCATTAGGAACGTTAACACTTTGGTTTTTAAGCTTTCTTGGCAGTTCTATTTTGAAAAAAAAAGAATATTCTGCCAAACACGAAGATGCTAGCTAATTACCATGCCTTTCTTCTGAGTTGAGGAGACAGCCTCTGTACTTTACCTGAGAAGATACACGTTGTTCAGTTTGTTTTGCTGCTATAAATCAAGTTCAGTGAAGCACATGTAAAGATACAGTCTCAGCCTTTAGGAATAGTACTTTGAGTGGGGCTCAAGGACATGCAGAATTAACGTGTCTTGCTGTCTTTCCTATGCCAGTCGTCTGATCTGGCATCCAGGCGACCGTTTGTTGCAGCCACGAATCTTAATGAACCCAGATGCAGATGCATCATCATCTAGAAAATGGGCACGTAATTACTCTTGGTTCTGGTGGAGCTGACTGGTGGATGACCCTTGTCTTTTCCCTTACCCACACTGGAAAAGGGAAAGGGAGAAATGTGTGTACTAAGATTGCTGAAACAGGGAGAGCATCTCAGTTCCTGCTTTCAGAGTAGTGAGTTTGGAGCAGCGTGGGAAATGAACAAGAGGGACTGAATGGAATATGTGTGTGAAACAATCCAATAGTCAAATCCCTTCATCCTCCCCAATTCCTTTGTGGGGTTATTTTTGTGCCACACAAGGGTCAGAAGGCTTTTTGCCAAAGCTGGTGTTAGGTTTTACTTTCCCTCATGATGCAGTAAGGTTGTGAATTTTTAAAGATCTCCTAGAAGGTGGAAGGAAAGCACTTGACACCAAAAACATAGAACAACCCTTCCTTCAAGAAGTTGAGCTGTTACAATTTGGGGGACTAATGGATTGAATAGGCAGTAAGTGAAGACAGATGTTTTGCAGACATGGGTAAACAAATAAAACTGACAACTGATAGGTAAAGCAAATAATGGTTGTCATGCTGGGAGGAAGAATGAGAGAGTTGCCTGCTCCCAAAATCCTATGTGCTGCCAAGAGCTTCTGAAAGCCTTAAAATAAAATAAAAATGAATGTTGGACCAGAAATTAAATGACTGGCCAAAAAAGTTTGGAACAGCCTTTTGGCTTGACAGTGGGTTAACAGGCAGCAAGTCAGCAAGGAATAATTCTTTTATACTTACTTTTTTGATGTCATTTTTCACACAATGTTATTTGTGTTTAGCTCTCTCCAGACCTGTCATTGTTTGCAGAAACCTATTTGCAGAATAGAAAAAAAAAAATAGTGTTATTACTTATCTTGCTCACTGATGATTTTTTAATAACTTTTGAACTTTCTGCTCTTTTCAAATCAGAACTGCCAAAAATTTGGCAATTTTGCTTGCAGTTTGCCATTTAGTAGCAATAGGCTTGAATGTGATTTTTAAGTTGACTATTTTAAACCAATTTAAGCTTTTTATTTTATACTTGAATTTACAATACTTTGGATAGATCACATGCATTATTATTTTTAAATAAAAATATGTAATTAATTTTTAAAAATGCAACTACTTGTCCAGTATTTCAGATTAGAATGTGATACTTAGACATAACCTTAGAATGGACTAGCAGCTGTTCTCCTTGTGCAGTTAACTGGCTCAGCCAGTGCATAGGAGTAGTGGAGCAGTGTATTCTGCCTTGGGGACTTGGCATGTGTAAGATTGCATTGCCCAGAGCTCAGGAGCTGTGTTTCTTCCCAGCTTCCCTTCACAAGGGCAGTGCAAGCACAGCTTTCTCCTCCAGAGCTACAGGCAGGCCAGGGTCCTGGGAAAGTGTGGTGGTTCATGAGCAAATACACTGTGCTTCGGGGCTCTGCTATAACCTGACCTCTATTATCAGCCTGACAGATAAAAATACAGCCATAGTAAATTAATTGCTCTGAGGCAAAACATCTTGAGGAATTGGCATACACAAGAGTTTCTGCAGAAATACTCTTTCTCCATACCTCTGTCTGCACTGGCTACTCGCCAGGGTAATCTTGGCCCGTCCGTGAATCTCTAACATGACTAGGAACACTACAAGGTGTGTAATTAATTTTCAAGATGTACAGTGTGTTCAGGTTGATGCTTTTGGTTCCAATTTATAAATCACTCTCAAGGAAATCTCAGGCACTTCTCATAATTTACTACTGAAACTAAGCCAACATCTGTCTATTCTTAAAGTTTGCTATGAATACATTCAGTAAACAGAGAAAGAGAAACTGGTAAAGGGGACCTTTATTCCACTTAAAGTGTAAACATCCATTTGTTTCAGTGGCTCTTTTCTTTTAATGTAACAGCAAATCCTTTACTTTTCTTCATTACTCTAAATTTTTGTTGTGCCATATAATAGTTTTATTTAATTAGTGTAAGCATGTCCATAGCAAAAGTAGCCTCAGCCAAATGTTGTAGAAAGTGCCTCTGTCTGCCCAGCCTGGCTTATTTGATCCGTGCAACTATTAGATAATACTAGTAATTTTTAATATAGGTGTTTCACTGAAGTTGTTCCAGTGAGAGGTGGAAACAGATGATATCATATGCTGCTTTACAATGCTTTTAATGAAAACTAGTGTTCTGTTTCTCCTTGTGAAAAAAAAAATTCCAAAATTTAGGTTAGGGGGACCTTGAACTCATCTGGTCCTAACTCCTGCGAGGCTGGGGTCAATGTTGAAGTTACCTTGGGTTGTTGGGTCGTGTCCAGTTGGTCTTGAAAATTTCCAAGAATGGAGATTACCCAGTGCCTCTGCCCCCCAGTCCAACACTTAACCACTTTTGCAGTGTGAATGCTTTTTCTTTGTATGGATCAGAAATTTCTTGTGTTGCAGCTCATTACTTCTCAGCTTTTCTCTGTTCTCCTACAGCCGCAATTCAGATAATGGACAATTTTATTTAGATTCCCTCAAACCTTCCTCTCTCTAGGCCAAGCAAATGTTGTTCCCTTTCCCATGTCATATGTTTTAGTTCCTAATCTTCTCGTTCCCTATTTCCATGATGGCATTTTGATTCAACATCTGCAATATTTCTGCACCTTTCACAAACACTCAGGCAGGCACTTTTATCTATCAATCAATGCCACAAATGCTATCTTATTTTGAGCTCCTAAAGAAAGACTCCTGAGGATGTGTGGTTTAGCTCCAGCTTGAGCCTTTGTAGTGTTTCAGCTGCATCATAAGAGATATAACGGTGTCTTTATATATATTCCGGAAGGAATTCTCAGATAGATGAACAGCATGGATTTATTGCAGAAGGTTTTTTGCAGAAGAAAAAGTTTTCTAAAAAAAGTAATTCTCTGCTCAAAGAGTAAACAGGGTTAGTTAAATAAATAAGGAACTAACCAAAGTGTATTCACTGATCACTGGAAAGTCTGAAGAGAGCAAATGAGGATTTTTCACTTTCATTAGTGAATTAACCTACAAGTGGGCACTTTGTGGGCCTTTCTGTGGGTTTTGTTTAGTTTGGTTGTTTTTTTTTAAGATGGAAATTTTGCTCTGGATTTAATTATTTGTTTGATCTTTGAAAGATCAGTGCCTTCCACTAGGGATTTGGTGGCCTTACTGTGTGAAGTGTATATGCTCTGAGAGGTACAGATTTGTTACAATATTGTGTGTACATTTGTTGATATGGATCTGAATGTGTGAGCTTGTAAATTAAATCAACAGTGTGCCTTTATTTCTTTTTTACAGCAATAGATGTTCTTCATCAACTAGGCCTTGTGAAAGATGTCCAAGAGCCGTCAGAGTCAGCAGTGCCCTCAACATCCTCTCTGTTACCTCAGGGTGTTCGTCTCACTGCATCAGGAGTGGTGCTAAGTAATGATGCACATGTTGAGTTCCCCGTCACTCAAGTCATACCATCGAATCTAGGGCATCAGTTCACCTTACTGGTTGGGTTGTACTCTTACAGAGTCAGTAATGCTTTTCTTTTCAGTGTTAGGAACAAAAGCAGACTGCAGTTTGGTGTCCAGCTGCTACCAAGAAAGGTAGCAGTGTACACTGGAGGGAAGCAGCCCGTGTACTTTGATTATTGTGTTCATAATGAACAGTGGCATTCATTTGCCATTGGCATTGGGGACAAGACTGTCTCAATATTTGCTGAGTGTGGAAACAAGCACTACAGCAGTGAAGTACTTTCTGAAGTGGAGACATTTGATTCAGAGGGTGTATTTACCCTGGGAAGGATGAACTTTCACTCTGTCAGCTTTGAAGGAATTATATGTCAGCTTGATATTATTCCCTCTGCAGAGGCCTCTGCAAACTATTGTAAATATGTGAAACAGCAGTGTCGCCAGGCTGAAACCTATCGATCTCTGCGTGGGGCTTCACTTGTCTCAGATGGGCTGGATGTTTTTTCAAAGATGATCATTGATGAGGAAAACCAGGAAGATATATCAGCTTATAGATGGAAAGAAGTATCAAACACGCCTGTTACCAACGTTGCTCAGATTCCCTTTCTACCAGAGCACTTTGAGTTAAGAAATGCCTCTGTATGGGAGTTTGCAGAGACCAAACCTCTGTTGCTGGAAGCTTGGCCTCAAACGGATCTCCAGGAGAACATCGATTTGGCTCTTCAGCAGCAGGAGATGAGCAGAAAAAGAAACATCACTAAAACCCCTGCTGGATCATATCCAAATAGTTCTGCTAATGCTGCAGAAGATGCAGGCAGACATAGTGAGCCTTCTCTGATCTCCCCTGTAAAACAGAGCAAAACTAAAAGCAAGGGAATGGAAAAAGCAAAACAGCATTTAGATGAACCAAACAAAACGCAGCAAATCTTCAACACAACCCTGTACAGTTTGCCTGCTGAGCTCCCGCTGGATAATCAACTCCGTCAGGGGCAGGAAGGTGCATTTGATGCTGATGAGACTTACCATACAGAAAACGGTTATGAAAATGGTATTGATAATTATGCTTATGACTATGAAGATCTTGGCAAAATGTTTGAAAGGGG
Source organism: Donacobius atricapilla (assembly GCA_013397315.1). Classification (NCBI taxonomy): domain Eukaryota; kingdom Metazoa; phylum Chordata; class Aves; order Passeriformes; family Mimidae; genus Donacobius; species Donacobius atricapilla. The sequence continues at coordinate 1,492,032 of WBMY01014824.1, read as the reverse complement.
AAGTGTCAGAGGTCCAAAGGGGGAAACTGGACCTCCTGTAAGTCATCTTTATTACTCTTTTTACTATATTGCAGCAGCATATGTTTAATAGAGGCTTTGAAAGAAACCTCTCCAAGCATGCCAAAGCTGTGATTGCAATTTCTCCCAGCTGCATTGTACAAACGCTTATCTGCCTTAAATATGTCTCTTTCTCACATGTAATTTTAATGTAAGTGTCATATACTTTTATTTAGTGGAAGAATACAAAGACATCCAAGATATTCACATTCTGGTGAAGTGGTAGGCAACCCAGACTTCTTTAAAATCTGGAATGCAGCTGGGTGTTTGTAACTACTAATTACAGAGAGCAGTCTCTGTAATAAAATTGCAGGCTAATTTAATGCAGTTCAGACATATAGGTGCTGGTCCATAAAAAGAGCAACCAGGCTTCTTGGAAGACTGACAGAGTTTTCTTAGTTGAGCAATGCTGTCAAAATTTATAGTTGTAGAAATAGACCAGCTACAGAATCTAGTCTGCAATCATTCATAACCCAAGGTTATGGGTCAAGCAAACCTGCATGGAAAATGATTTTTAGAACAATCTTACAAGATTTTTAGGTATTTTTTCAGTTCACAGGGTAAGTGATTTTTGATAGAATTGCAAATGCACAGTAGTGTTTTCAATAGAAACTTGTTTATCCTTTCTTATTGTGTCCACAAGGCTCATAAACTTTTTAATACATAAAAGTGTGTCCATATATATGAAGCTAAAGACCAGAAAGAACATCAGTTTCTGCTTAGCCTGGGAAATATGATAGATCATGCTTCGTGCTTATGTGAGATTTTGGTTAAAATTTTTAAACCATAGCATGAAGTAAATAATTTCACTTACTTTTTTGTTTTTTAGTTTTTGATTTTTTTTAGTGTTCATCTGTGTGGTCATTACTGGAAAGCAATTTGATATGTGTTAAGCAGGTCCTAATATATATTTGAATATGCCCATAAATGTATTGTCTACTCTTTCAGCACTGAAATTTTCTTTCTTGAACTAGTTAACGACTAAGAACCTATTCAAAAATTCATTTTTACTCTAAACAGGATCCAGGCACAAGGTAATTGCTACACAATTGAAAAATGTGTTAATGAGTAATTCACACTACTCCAGAAGTGCTCTTGCTTAATATTTTTGATTGTGGGGTCAGTCTTTTTTTATCTGTTTTTCCCTTTTGATAGAGTTTATGGTGACATATCACTAAGCATGTAGCTGTCATCAGCATGAGGTTAATTTCCATTTCTGGACCTTAGGATGTTTAGTAACTACTAATGGAAGATTTCCATTTTAGCCTGCTCCTTGTTTGTTGTGATTTCAGTCAGTCACAGCCAAGAAAGTTAAATCCTCTTTTTCACATGTCACAGAAATGGATACTGATAATGTTGGTTGTTTGCATTACTAAGAAACCCCAAGCAAATGCTCTGGGTTGTTTTTCTAGACGTAGGCACTACACGTACAGGGGCAAGGACGACAGCTAATTTGAAGGGTTCAGAGGTGTCTGTGTTACCATCTTCAATGCCTGTCCTATAGACTGGGGATAGAGAGGTTTGTCTTGTTCAGGAATGCGGACTTTAGTCTGTAGGGAATATGGTGCATTTGTGCAGAGGTGTTTTGCTGGGTCAGGATTTAGAAAACATACCCAAGGTCTTAAGGATCTGTGGCAGAGCTGGGAAGCTAATCTAGGCCTTTGTGGGCCCTAGGTTGGCTGAGGGGGCCAGCAGCACCTGCTGGAACAGAGGCAAAGCTGAAACTGCTCTGCCAGAGAGACTGAAACCAAAGGGAGAGGTCATCTCAGCATGAAACTCAGAATTGTGCTGTATGGAGATTGTGTGGCTCAGTATCTGCTACTGCCCTTGGTCTCAGACTTGAAGGGATGATCATGGTTTGCTTTCTCAGTCTAGTCCTCCTATGTAGAGAAGATGAGAATTAATGCAGCTTTTATATGTGTGGCTCTAACACTTTAGTACATAAGTACTCATGTAGTCTTTGCAATGTGGAGCCTAAAAAAGCAACACTGAAGACCTTGAAAACTTCCCTTGCAGCAGTAAGTCCTGATGAGGCATGAAAGCCCCTCTTTTTACTTCTTTTACTGTGTTGTGGTTGGTTTGAATCTTCTTTCAAGATTTGAACACAGAAGTTAATGTTCGTTCTATTGGAACTGACAGGCAAGAACTAGCCTTTGTGGTTCTTAAACTACTCAGCTTCTTTTAGCTTTTAATCATCTACCAGAACTGATTCTTGCCTTGTATAATTAGGCCTCTTATATTCCATGATCCCACAGCTGTGGAATTCACCCACCACTGCAAAGCAGGACTCCTGAATCCAGGCTTTCAGTTATGGATAGGGTAGAAAAAGGGAACAGCTATTTCTTCAAAACTATTAAGACCCTGATTAAAATTCTAGTGGTTGCAATGACCAAAACCCCCTGAAAAAAATATGAAGTGAGTTTAAACCGGAATAGTAAGATTTCCTGAAATACTTCTTTCAAGGGAATGCTGCTCCATTCATCTGATGAGCCACTTCTTTTTGGGATGCTGAGGGTGTTGGCAATCTGTAAAGACTACAAAAATAAATATGGTGTGTATTTTTAACTGTTTAACTTTCAAACTGATAATTTTCATTGCACAATCTTAAAGTAGTTTGCAATAACATGGTGCATAGTCCCACACTGGTGAAAGGAGAGGCTGATGTGAGCTGAAGAGCTGATTTATGTTACTTGCTGGTGGGTAATTGCATCTTCAGGGCTATCTGCACAGGATGTGGCCTTCCAAGAGAAATGAACTAGGAATTAGTTTCCTCTATTGGAAAAGCTTTCTGGATTTTCGAGACACTCTGCCAGAAGGGGAAATTGTAGAATACTAAATGGTGGTGTTCCTTCTAGTTGGTAAAGAGAAGCAGTCTGGAATTGTTGCCAGGAGGAATGGGAAATGGCATGCCCTGTGCAATAAGCAGAATTGAGTCCTGGATGGGCTGTCCTGTTGCAATCAAGAGGTGTGAGAGTAAGAACACTGAGACAGAAGTTCACAGACGCTAAATGTACTGCTAAATGAACAGCTTCCCTTTCACACTTAGTTAATTTCACTTATTTTACTTTCAGCTGACCTCTCACACTTCCGCTTATTGTGCTCTTTCCTTATTTCTCAATTGAACAAAATTGCTTGTTGAGGCTCTCACTGACCACAGGGGATGTATTGGTCACTTAATCCCTTTCATGCATTTCCCTGCCCAGGCTGAGAAATCTCAGTATCTGATGATTCAGATGAAAGGTTTAGATTCTTGCAGGTTTATTTTTAGTAGCAAAAAGTAATGTTATTGTAAAAAATTCAAACATTTAATTTAATTCCCCTAGAACTGCTGCAGTTTCCCTATCTTCTGCACGAGAATATTGAAAAACTTTAATCCATAATCTAAAGCCATATATATATTCCCCTGATGTTGATGACATTACTTCGGCTGTTGTAGGAATTCTTGACAGAGAAAGGGAGACTTCCACAACTGTAAAGAAAGGAGGTTAATCATACAGGGGTGGCTGCCTCCTTGCAGGCATTTGGAAAGAGAAGTGTGCAGATTTAATTGTTCCCAGTGAAATGCAAATGAAACGAGAATTAAAACAATAGGATGACATTCACATTTGGCAGGATCCTTGGCGCTCAATAGTTAAATTAATATCAGTATGAAGTGCTTGAAGGTAAACAAAGCATGCTAGGAGCATGAAGAATAATTCTGAGTGACAGCATTGGAATTCCAGATGGTCTAAAACTGATTGGATTTAACTTAGTGCAATAATACAGATGTTAAAGGTACAAATTGATTATGGGGGAGTAACTGCTTTGACAGTTATGAGGATCCTAGATTGGTATCATACCACAGTAGAGGATAAGTAAATCTTTCTGCTGTGATGTTTGATACATTAGGAGGAGTGGTGAGTATCAGAGAAAGGCTATTTTTTTTTCTGCTGGTTTGGATATGATGAGGTTGCAATTCGGAAAAATGTCCTCAACTTTAGATGAGGAGCTTTAAAAAGGATGTAGACAGAGGGAAAGGATTACAGCTGATTGCAGTAATACAGGTATAGTTATAGAAAATATGATTCTCAGCGAAGTTTAAAACAAAATTGTGTTTAGTAATGAAAGTTAGGAACAAATATCATTTTGCAAAGGGCTAGTTAATAAGGATACTTTTTTGTTTCTTCACATAAAGTATGGCAAGACAGAGAAGGAAATTTTAGGTGGGATAGAAGGAAAACATAGCTTATCAGAGTGATACCTGACCAATAGAACAAATTATGTTAGCAGTGTTAGAAGTGAAATTCATTCATGGAGAGGTTTTAGAATAGGTTTGGAGCCTGATGGTTCTGTTTACTTCAGGTGTTTTGGTGATGATGTGCAGAAAGTTTCACTGGTTTTTTGTTTTGCTGAACATCTGCCTGCCTTCATATTTGATGAATCAAGGGTTAAACTGGTCTGTTTCTTTGACTTAGTCTTTTATAAAAGAATCATTTGAGGTGAGCTGAGTTCGAGTGGCTGAAATATAGTCAAGAGTCTTTTGAAGAGAAACTTCATAGTTGCTTCACAAGAGAAAGTTCAGTGAATAGGATTTAGATATTGAATGTCATGAAGATCAACATGTGCCTGTGCAGAATTTTTAACTACTTAATGCAGATTTTATTGCTGTGCATCTGAAATCTTAGAGACTTGCTATATGTAAATGAAATGTTTCTTATTACCTCTGGGTAATAGGTCAAGTTTAAAACACGTAACACAAGTAACACAGGGCTTAAGTACCTAGGAAAATAATGAAGGTTATTCATGTCTAGGAAAATTCCTTACATTTATTCTAGTGATCATTGGAAAGACTGGGAAAATTTGGAAGAGTAGCATCTATTTTTATTATTTCAGGCTTAAGCAATGATTATTTGGAATTTGAGCTTCTTTGCTCAATAGCTAAATGAAATTTTTATAATTCCTAAATACAGTAAGTTGTAGTAGCTTTTTTAAGGTAGAAATGATCTGTTTTAAGCAAACTGATTTTGTTAAACAATTTTAAGTTAGCATCTGTAATATTTATCCAAAGTGATTTCTTGTTTTGTTTTGTTTGATAGTGATGGTTAAAGAATCAAATGCTGAGAATCACATTAACATTGCTAATTGCTTCTGGTTTCTTAAAACTACTATTTCCAGTAGTTGGAAGAAAAGCTATTCGAACAAGTGACTTATTCCTTGGTTTAAGAAAAATTGGCTCACTCTCAGGTGTTTCTGTGGTTTACATGGATGCTTGAGAGGCTTAAGTAGCTTTCTAGCAAGTACAAAAATAGTCGTACTGATTTGAAGTTGTAGTTGCTTTCCCAGATTGTAGAAATACATAGGACAGAATAATGTGTACCTGCCAGTTGGGGAGGCATGTCCAAGAGGACTCAGGTGTGCTCTGCTGAAGTCTGCTCTCAGCAGAGATGTTGCTTGAGTTGCAGGGAGGAGTCTGTGGTGGAGGCTAAAGAGTAACATCCTCTGGTTAAGGTGAGTCCTTTCATATTTTAATGAAACACCTGAATGGCTGGGGCTAGCTGCTTATTATTGTGAACCAGACACTTCATCTACAACCGTGACTTTGTTTTAAAATGCCCTGGGAAAGTGTTATTAATCTCTGTCTGCCTCGTTCAAAATATATTTTGCAACTTCTTCTAGAGATTTCTGAGGACTTGGTTGTGATTAGATTTTCCTCTTTTTTGTATGGTTTTCTTTTCTTTTTGTATGAAAATAGATACTTACGTTTGAATTAGAGTAATCACAGTAAGGGACTTATTTGTTTTCTGTTGCAAAGGAAGCAGATAGTGTTCAAAAAAATTAGAAGCCACATAGGGAAAAATGTTCTCACTGCCTTCAATAAATCAGTAACAAAGATCAGGGATCTTAATACTCCATAAGATTTCTATTAGGAAAATGGTGGGGTTTAGCTATTCATGTATTTTTAAGGGAGTGTCTGAAACAGGGATAGAGAAGAACAGAAATCACAAAAGAATGCACACTAGTTGCAACTATTTGACTTCACAAAAATTATATTTTCTTTTGTAGTCCCAGGATAATTATCTAATCAGAAGGCATCTCTTACCTTAACTTTTGAGAGGAGATATTAAAAACATACTGCTTCAGCAGGGCAGGGTGGGAGCTTTCTGTGCCCTTTCAAGTGCATTTTTGAACCTGGACAAGAATGCCAGGTCAAGAGTTTTCCATGTGTCTCTCTGTTACATTTCTTGTGCTATTAAACATGCAGTCTTTTTGCTTCAGAAAGATGAGGATGTTAGTGACCATTTATGCAATCGTAATGAATAGAGAATGTCCTATGCTAAAAGCATGACATGGTTGATCTAAAGACCAGGGCTGTCCCACAGCTGTGTGTTTTCTAAATTGTACAGAGAAGGAGGTGCAGGTATGGGTTTCAGCATGACTTAATGTAGCATGTATAGTCATGCAGATATTCCCAACTACTTTAAACTCCTACATTTATTATGATTAATTGGAGAGGAAATAATTCATATTTTAGTTCTTCAGAACAACGGTGGTTATCCCAGAACCATGCATAAGTATTTTGGCTAAATTAATGTAATTAGCTTGATGATGCCTGAATTCCATAATCAGCACTGTCTTCTCTGCAGTGACATTAGCTTTCTAAGAAAAAAAAATATCACACAAAACTGGAGGTTTTTAAAAATCCATTTTTGTCTTAATGAAATGTTGCTTGCTAATAAAACCCTCAAGGGTGTTTGTCTTTTTTTCCTTCCTCACTTCCCTTTTTTATCTCTTTCCTGTTTTGCAAAACCTTCATGTTGGTCATTTCAGCCACCATAGTGGCCCTTCTGGTTTTCTGGGTATTCCTTTCAGTGAGTTCTCAGCACTGTTGTTTGGTGATGGGCAGTGTGGTACTCAGTGTTTTGCCTGGTGTCTCAGCTGAGAGGATGCCACACAGAGAACAGGGGAGTGTGAGGAAGCCTGGCTGAAAGAGCAAGTAGAACCCCTAACTGCTATTATCTACTGACATCCTTCATGAGGTCTGACTTTCCTGATGCCCCTGTGCCCTTCCAGAAGGTACATGGTTCCACTTCGAGCTGGGGTTTGCTATGCAGGCATGTGGATGGGGGTGAATTCACCCTTAGGAACAGCCCTTCCCTCTGTAGGACTCTAATTCGATAGGTGAAATATAATATAAAATAGTGCAGATTTTAATTTAGAGCACTCATTTGTCATTGAATACAATGAAGTAGATCCTGGAGTTTTGAATCTGAACATTATATAGAAAAGGAAAGGTTTCTATGTTCAAAACACTTAGATATGCAGGGGCTGTTTCAATGTCTAATAGGGTGACTAATAATCTAATTCATTTGCAAAAGGTGCATTTGCTTATATGCTAGCATCCTAAAAAGTCTGCATGATCTTTAAAGGGAATGATATTCATTACATAGAAGGGCAAATGTGCTACCAGTTATTCTTAGCAGAAGCTTTTAATAGGAAACTGAACAGTAATTTGTCCACATTTATTTTCTCTATTTCATATTTTTCATTTCTGTGAGGTGGTATCTTATTTTGTCACACTTACTCAAATGTTTCTAAAATGTTTGGCATGCCAGCAAGCCTATTGAAAAGGCTTAATTATTCTCGATCCTTTGTTTAGCAATACATTGCACTTGCTTTCTTCATAGAATCTTTTGTTCCTTTAGTATCGATACACTTCAGTAAAAGTTACTATCCAGACTGTTCGCTCCAATTTCTCTGACACAAGATACTTTCTAAACAGAAATCTGATTTGGAGTCAGATTAAAAACACACTTTCTTGTAGTTTTGGAATTGATTTTCAAATTGAGGAGGTCAGCGGAGCACAACATTGTCAGTTAGCAAAACTGGTCTCATCTAGTATTGTGATACTGTTCTTTTGTCAGGTTTTAGCCTCAACTGCTTTGATTTTCTATCACCAGGGTCCTCCAGGTCCTCCAGGTTTACCTGGTCCTTCAGGGAAGAGAGGTCCTCAGGTGAGTAAAACAATGATGTTCTTCTGCACCCCTAGGCAGGGCACCAATAATCAGACTGGAGTTTGCATAATTTTGTTTTTCTCAACTGTATTCATGTGCTTAGTGATTATGAAAGCATATGATTCTTAACATTTGGCAGATAGGTTGAAGCAAGACAAACAAACAGTTTCTCCTGCTGTGAGCTTCCAGCGTAGATAATTCCATGTATGGGTGCATGCACTGAGCATTGTTATATTTGTACCTGGCTTTTGCTGCTCCCAATATTAACTTCCAGTTTTTCCATGCTGCTCCCATCTGCTGCAATCTAAGGTCACATTCAGTTGTTTTTGGAGTGAGGGGGAGTGAGCAATGCAGGCCACAGCCTCGGAGGAGCAGGTGCAGGATACAAAATTAACCACTGCAGGACAGACTAGGGGGGAAAAAAGTAATCCCAAAAATTATTCTCTTCAGCTTCAGCAGCTTGATATCAGGGCGCTTTGCTAAAGAAATGAGCTATGGTAGGAAATTGTTTATTGTGTGTGAGTGGGTGCACCCCACCAGGAGCAGGGCCAGCAGCTTCGCCCTGTGCCTGGGGGCAGAGCGTGCCCCCAGCCACAGTGACCTGTGCCCTCCACCATCAAGGGGAGAAGCTGTGCCACTGCACAGACTAGTTGACGAGGCAAAAGGGGGTGAATCTGTGTTTGTGCAGTTGTGTACAAAAACCATGCGCTTGAGCAGTCCCTGAGGTCACGGTTGATCAGGGCAGGTTTTAGGGGGAGGGCAGCTGGAGGATGATTTCAGGCCATGGTAGCTGGGAATGTGAATGGTTGTGGCTGGAGTGCCCTCATCAAGTCAGATGGAAAGTGGGACATAAGGGAGTGGTTTATCTGCAGGCTCAGCAGGTGTGTGGGAGGAGTTTTGATTCAGCCTTTGAGGAACATTTAAACAAGATGCTGCTTAATAGCCAGAAATGTTCTAAACTTGGGCTGATGGGTAGCCAGTGCACTAGTCAAAAAGGCCAAAAACCAAACTGATGCTTTAGAGCATTTTGGAGGCAAGGGTGTAGAAAAGACACATTTAAAAGTATAAAATGAAAAGCATTCCTTCATATTCATCTCTTCATGACTTCTTGGATCCTTCTGTATAAGACCTGACAATTCTTACAACTCAGCTTTTTATGTTGTACGCTGTCTGTTGCAAGGATATGTCTGGCATCAGAGGCAGGATCTCACATATCCAAGTAGATCCTCACAATTGGGAAGTTTTCTTTGTTTTATAGGAGGCTGTTCATACGTTTAAAGCCATGCCTATTGGTGACATTGCCCTTGCCCAGCTGCAATTTTTCGGGGATTTTTTGCTGAAGGTCTTTTACAGGTATAGAATACTTAAAATCACCGTGCTCTACTGTGTGAGTTCTCTGGATTAATTATTGTGTAGGATATGCTTTCCAACATGAAGGGACAGCTTACAGTGAGTTACCTGGAAAAGTATGAGAATGGCTGAGATGAATATTTACCAGTAGTTCTGAGTTTAAAATATATTTATATGGGCCAAACAAGTCTATAAAACTATTTGATTAAAAAAATGAATGGTTTTGGTATGTCAGTGTTCTTTAGTTTGTACCATACAGGTACAAATTCAGGCATGTGCAGCTACTTATAATGTACGTTACGACAGGAGTTTTGTGAGTCAAAAAGCCTGTGAAACTTTGTTGACTCAAGGTTCATTTCCTCATCTAGCAGCCTGCCCTGTGACTTCTGTTTTCCTTCACATGAACTGCTGTTTGTGATCCTGAAATGTGACTCAAGGGTGTCAAAGAGAAACAGCAGAATGCAGAGCTTCATTGCCTGGGTCTTCATCAGTGTGTCCAAATCTGCTCCTGACAGAGATCCACATGATTGGGACACTTGGGGCATGTATGATTAATGGTTAGAGATGTCTGTTGAAAACTGATTTTGATCCCTGCAATTCTGTGGTAAAGAAGTTCACATCTGTCAATGTTTTTTAAATGTCTTGGCTTGTTCTAACTTTCTTGATAATGAAATTTCAGCGGTTTCAGAATTAGTGATGACATGAAACTCCTCTGATGCCTCATTCCATGAGAATACTTCTGCACTTCTGTATTCCAGTACTGTGCCCCAAGACAGTAACACTGCAGGCAGTGAAAGTAGGAGCCACTGTGGCACTGCAGCTATTTTGGCACTTTCTATTTGTTTCCTTTCTCCTAAATCCCTGAGAGTGCCTCCTAAGTTGCCAGTGTGCAAATTAATCTCTCAAACAGCACATGGGATTAGCATTTCTGTGGAGTTATGTCAACATTGTCATTAGTGAGAGGGAGCATTTAAGAGATACAGCTTTCAGTGTTACTGCAAGGTTTAATTGGTAAATACAGCCTTGTGTGGCAGAAAGACAAACACTGAGTTTATCTGTTGTTAGACCACTGAGTATACAAGAGAATTAAAAAGTATTCTTACTATATTTCATATTTGGATTTTGGAAGAATTTTGGAAGAATTTTGGCCTTAGTGAATTCAACAGAAGCTTTGCTGCCAGTTTACCAGGGACAGGTTTTTGGCAGTTTGGTCCTTCAGTACTTGGAAGATCAATAGCTGCCGACAGCCATTGCAACAAATATTTTCCCTAATGTGCAATTTTTCAAGGCATGAAGATTGCAGAATGTGTTTCAGGAACAGACACACTGGAAAGTGTAGATAGTCTTCATAGCTTATTCTGTTCCTGGAACAGGTTAAGTTGAATTATTTTAGTAACAAGTCCATTTTCTACACTAGCTGTGGGAGAAACAGGAGGATCTGTTTTGTTTTGTTTTGTTTTTAAAGAAGTTGGGATATGTTGCTATGAGATACCTTTTAAGTCACTAAGAACTCATCCACTTTCTTCTCTTTGCAGTGTATAGCTTGGTACCTCAGAATGTGATTTTACTGATTTTTTTTTTTTTTTTCCTATGCCTTCAAGTGTTCTAACTGGAGAGCAACATGGCAGTGACCGTGCCAAACACCTGTTAAGAATTACCTGGGAAAACAATAGAAACTGAGATTTGTAAAAGAAAGGGGGGGTACTCATCTTCACTTTTAATTTTTAGGAAGGTGTGTATGTTTTATTTCTTGTGAATTCTTTGAAAATCCTAACCAGTGATTCTAAAAGCAGGAAAAATGCGGTAAAATTATTCTCTGCAAACCATTCACATTTGTTCAGTGGTGTACTGAGTAACTCCATTCGTTGTTCTCCTTCATTTGTTTGGGTTTTTTTAACAGGGTATTCCAGGACCACACGGTAACCCAGGTTTGCCAGGATTGCCAGGTCCCAAGGTGAGTTTATTTATCCATGGTGCCATGCAAATACATGAACTTTTTAACGACTTTTTGGAAGCCCCATAACTGTTTCCTGTAATTGAAGTAATTGGCTTTCTTTTGTTTACAGGTGGAGACTGCTACTATAAACATATTTTAATTTTATGTAATCAATAAACTTGAGCTTCATATCAAAACAGAATAACAGGTTACTCAGTGAAAATAAAATCACCTATGTGCGCATAGTGTGATTACTTGTCAATGGTTATCTTTGCAAGTAATGTGTACCTCCCCAAAGAGTTCCTATAAATCAGCTCAGCCTCTGATAAACTGAGGTTTCAATGCTTAATTGCTGTAAACTTCTGCTTTGCTTAAAGAAAAACAAAAGAAAGGAAAAAGGTAGAATCTCAGTCCCTATAAATTGCTATTTTATTGTCCATGCCCAATCTTTGATATTGAAATATTCTAATACCTCTGACATTATTATTAATTTAATATGCTAGAATAATTTTCTGAAGATTTATGGAAGTGATATTTAAAGTCAAAAACAAAGTACTGGAATGAAAGCTCAAATAACACCTTCAATCTTGTGTAACGTAGGCCCTTTAAATAGATTTGACAGATTAGTGCAGTTGCAGAATGCCTTCAACTCATATTTAGTTTGAACACTTTGATAGATCTGTTAGGAAAAAGGCAGCACCATGATTTGGTTAGTATGATTCCTAATTACAGGAATCTGACATGTCATGACAGGTGCTAAAATCTGCTTGATGACTTAAAAAGGACTTTTATAAAGCTTTCAGTGCCAAGTGCTGTAAAACCAAGTGACTCTGGGTTTTGTGTGTGTTTTTGTTTTTATCTAGTTCAATAGGGATAGTTAAAGATTCATAATTAATTTTTACTATATTTATGCTGGCTATATAGTAGAATACATTGCTAGGACAATAATTAATTGTAACCAATTACTCCTAGGCTTTGTTTTATAATTTATTTTCTCCTTCCACTAGATGATAATTTTGATCAGTTCTGTAGCTCTGTCCATGAGTTTAAGAATAGGAGGAATTGTACATATGTGTATGTACCTATATATATTTTATTTAAATATAAAAATATATCTTTTGCTAGGTGCTTAGTGATCTCTTTCATTTCTCTTAGCTTGTAAGTTATCCTTTCAATACAAGTATATTCTGAAGTGGTTTTCTCTAAATAAAAGTTAACCAGCTGCTCTTGAACTTTTGGCTACAAAGATTCAGTTGACCACACTGAAACAAACAACTCGTTTGATATTAAAACATGGCCGATGAGTTGCAGGAATTTTCTAGCAGTAAATGAAGGCAGAATTTTATTCTGTCTTTAAGATGCATGAGCTTTTCCCTTCTGTGCTGAAGGATCCTTTAAGCAGTTGTTCTGAAACGTGGCACAACATGAATATCCTGCAGCAAAGTGCCCAGCCCCGCGTGAGGGCCAGCAGTTCCAGCCAACAGCCAATCCTTCAGCATTTAATTCCTGATAAACAATTGGGCATGTTTTTAAAGTAATATAAGGGTATCCATGAGGTTTGGCTTTAGTCTTGTCTCTTTGAAAAGTATATTAGTTAAGAAAATCTAATTTTGTGCATTCTGGTACTGTGGGAAGGCTGAGCCTGAGGAAACCTGTACAAGGTTATGGTTCATGCAGTAATACAGCCTGATAATCCTGCACATTGCTGGATGAACAGCTGGTGTCCTGAAGTGATGGAGACATGGGCAGAGAATTTGGCTGGAGCATCTGTTCTAATCCTGCTTGGATTTACCAATAAATCTGCTTCTCAAAATTTGGTGACTTTACAAAATTTGGAAAATGTAAATCTCATTTCAGTGTGAACCTGCACTGTTTTATTTTTTTCCTCATTCTTTACTGAAAAAGTTATGAGAAAAATATCTATAATAGGAAGCACATTTAAATTTTTTCTCCTCTTGCTGTAACAGTTGAGAATACTTGTTTTAGCATATATTACTAGAAATTCCCTCCCAATGGTATTATTGAGCCTAATTTCTCTGTTAACAGGGCCCTAAAGGGGACCCAGGATTCTCTCCAGGACGGGCAAAATGTGGAGAAAAGGTATTATTTTCTTAATTATAGAAAAATGTTTTGTCTGTCCCATTCTTCTGTGAAGTCTCATTTAATATTCAGACAAATTATAACAGCAAAGTGCTTTGTATTTACTTTAACACTGGTGAATTTTAGCGGTTTATTATGTTAGACTGACCACTGACTGTCACACAGGTGACATAATGCAGCCAAGGAAAATTAAAAAATAGATTGAAAGTTGAAACTTAAATTATGTATTTGATTTAATTTATAAAAATAGAATGTAAGGACTTTTAGAACAATGAAATTGGATTATGTTCACACTGATATAGCAAAGTACAGACTAGAGTTTTCTTTAGTACCTTGCATTATTCCAGAAAGTTGTGTAAACCAGAATTTGGTGATGACAAATACACACATTACTGCATGTTGTATTGTATTTAACCACTTTTTTAAATGGACTCTTGATGCTAAAATTTGTGCTTTCAATTCAGAGGCTTTTCCTGCTACTGCCTCCTAAGCCACTTTAGCCAAACTAGTTGTTGCTTCTCTGCCCAAAGTATTTGCATATAAATATTCATATATTCCATTCTTCACAGAAGTTGTAGGCTTGAAAGCTTGTGATTGTTTCATTTTTGGATTGAAACTAAAGTCTCATACATAGTAATGTGATAACACTTTAAAATGTAGTTGGATGTGTGTATCTTAATGTGGTAGCCTATGCTGTATTTTGAAGAATATCTTGCATTTATGCTAAGTTCTATTATGAGCATTGACTAGTAGATCAGTTGTGGAATATTTGTGCTAAGTAGGAAGCACTATTAGAGTCGAGGACTGCTGTCTGTTATGAAAAAACATTAGCAAATAACTATGGTTTACTAGCTGCTGATGTGTACATAACTTACTTTTTAGTGCATACATGCTGTCAAACCCTAAAATTCACAAATACACATAGACAACGTTTAAGGGGTGCTGAGAAAAAACCCAGAAATATCTGTTTATGCACTGATGAAAAATTGAAGTGTAGGTTCTATAGAAATAGCTTTATTTTAATCTAGCCAGCTTTTTGGCAATCAGATCATAGTGTGGTAAGCTGTACATGGCTGCCTGAAACTCAAGCCATGTTCTTTGGCATGAGCCCTAGCAGCCACAGGACAGTCTAAAGCTCACCCTTATATTTGTGTGACTATCCCTAAATACATGTAGACTGCATTTATAATCTGAAATTATAGGATTGATATGCATTCTTATAGTTCTCATTATTTTGCATTCTTAATGTTTCCTCTCAAATCAAATTTGCTCACTCCAATTAATGGACTTAAATTTACTCGGATGATAACTCAGTTCCAGCATGCATTGCTTGGCTGGGTTTGAATTCAGGCGCTAATCATGAAAGAGTGAATCTCTTCACTGTCAGCCCCGAGCAAGAAGAAAAAGAGCTGAAAAAACCTTCCCTCCTTCCCTATCTGCAACACCCATAAAAATTGCATTCTTTTTCCATCTCCCCAGCATTTGAGATGCTTTGATTCTTATTCCCATATACCATCACGTGGTTGTGAAGTTTAAAGAACCTGAAGAGAATTAGCGGTGTTCCCTCATAGCCTCTTTGTCCATATGCATCTCTCAAGTTGTCTTTCACACAGATTAGATTTATGCCGTGTTTTGCACAGCATGCACCATAGTGGTGTCCTGGCTCCTGGCTGAGGATCGTTGGCATAAAGCTAAAACTAACAATACACAGTAGTAGTTATATATATTTATTAATTTGAGCTGAAACCACTTGTTTTTGAGGAAAGGGCTGCCTCAAGAACAGTATGGCTTCTTCACTCCTGTTTGTGTTGGCTAAAAGTAAGTGTTGTGAGGTTGTGAACTAAGTCTGTTCCCGCCATGATTTGGCGACGTTGCAGGAACAGACATGTTGCACCCAATGGTTGCAATTGAGGAGCTGTTGCCTTTTCAATTTTCTTCTTCTAAAAAAGTAATAAAAATCAAACATTAGCTAGTTCTCCGTTCCAAATGTCCAAGCGTGCAGAGAATATATCAAGTGCTGCATGTTTATAAACATGGGTCATGTTCTAGTGAAACATATTGATTCTGGATGTTTTTGTTGTACAGGGCGATCCAGGGCCCATGGGCTTTCCAGGCCCACCTGGGATCAAAGGCCAGAAGGTAAGATTCTGTTCCCCTTTCCATGTAACTCATCCTGGCTCAAATCAGTGCCCGCCAGGTGGATGTCTGATGGTCAAGAGGTGATAGAAGAACTCCAGGCTTGCTGTTGATACTGTGTCTACTGAGCAAAAACTCCCCTTACAACTAATTAAGCGAGATCATCATAGCAGGGTGTAAATCACAGCTGTTAAGATTGGTGTTCTCCAAAAGAAGTGAGAAGTGCTGCTAGGAAAGGTAGGTTTACCTGTGAAATGAAACCGTTTTAATTCACTTGTGTCCAATTTCAGTGTAGTATATGCTACAATACAACTTATAAAAGTTTTCTTTGTGTATTTTTCTGTATTGCTTATTCTGTAGTATAGAAAAAGCTCTGTGGGATCATGAGCTCAATATTTCTGCATTCTAATTATTTGTGTTTTTCCAAACCTGTGCCCGAATTGCTAACATAGAACTCTGGTAGAATAAGTTCCAATATGGGTGATACAGATTGTACTATTTTTTTATATGAGAAATTTCAGGTGCCATTTACTGCATTTAAGAAATATGTCCAAATTATCATGGTCTTGTGTATACAGGAAAGCATAAGATGGATGTAGTTTTGGAAGGGAACATCAAGGATGATGATGGAGGACATAAGGCCACCTTAAGAAAATGAGCAAAGGAGACTTGAGTGAATAGAGTTTATGTGGAAGGAGAGGTCACCTGGCATAAGTCCAGGAGTGCTCTGATTAATCAGATAGTGAGAAACTGGTGACAAAAATCAGCAAGCAAGATCAGAGAAAACTGCTATTTAATGATGCCTTTGCAAAATATGTTGCAAGTATAGTAGAAAAACATGGAAAGCAAATACTGCAGCAGATTTTGAAGTAGTATGTAACACTGAAGGCGGCTTCAAAAGGGTGGAATTAATTGTTAGAAAGGTAGGCCCTGGTATATTTGACTTTAATCTTTACTATAAGGAGAAGAATAAATATTAATTAATGCTTACCTGCTATTCTGAAGAATAATGACATTGCAACAAAATATACAGTCGGTAGTATTACACTGTAGGGTGGCTTCATTTAACATTGTCTGGATCTCAAAATAGATGACAATTTTTTTTTTACTATCTAGTCATTAATTACTAGAAATGACCAAAACAAGTAAAAATATGACCAGAAAAGGAAGTTCTCATTAGCACCATGAGGGTCATGGGAATTTATTTTGCTAAATACATGAACCACTGTTCACTGAACTGGGAAAATGTATGGCTGTGGCAAGAATTTCCATTGCCTCTGTTGAGAGTTAACCTAGAATCCTGGACAGTGATTAGTTTTGTCACTGTTGACCACAGGCAGCCTTAAGATTCTGCAATTGCCATGTTTTTATTTAATCAGGTTTTTAGGTTTGCTTTGAAAAGAAAGTATTTTATGTTTAAACTTTTTAGATGGGAAGCAGCTGTCACTTGTTCTGGATTGAGACTGACACTTGGGGACAAGGAAATTAACATCTTATGGGCCTCATACTTTCTTCTGCCACAAGAATTCACTCCTTCTCTGATGGTTAGATTCTGTGGAGAATCATGCTCACTTGATCACTGGAAATTTTACTCTCTGTTTCCATGTTGTCCACACTGGACACTAACTAGAACCATGTTGATTCCACATTAGAATCACTGCAGCACTGTGGGGTTACAGGTACTTTGCAATGACATTGGAAAAGAGTTTTACAAAGATTGACTACAGTTTTTGCCCTAGTTTACTCCCTGTCTAATATATGAGTGACAGTAAATCATGAGAATCTGGGTCTATAAAATCCTGACTAAATTTGCATACCAAAGTAGAGCACAGTAAGAAATGTGGAAGGAAAAAGCTTTGTTTCAACCTGAGAAGGACTCCATATTTCATTTTGTCTGTACTTTGGCATCATGTAAGGGTAAGGCTGATAAGCAAATTTCAAAAGCAGTATACCTATGGTAGTATCAGCATTATGCTATGAAGTGTCAGCTTTATACTACTGAGTGTCTCCAGTGCTTCTTCGAAGGAATTGAATTTTCCTTGAGCAGAAGGAAACTCCAGTCCTGGGAGAGAAAAGTAGTATTTCCATTCCTTGGGATATTTGGGCTGAGTTGCTAGGTGAAATCTTAGTTGTGGAATAAAGATCAGCAAACAAGATAGAATGGAACTATTAAGGAAAAATAAGACAAAGCCATTCTCTGATGAAACATTTTTTCAAAACTGGAGGCAGTATGGTGACACTGTGGGGCTGATAAGTGTTGGGAGGACTCGTGACAGCACATGGGAATCTGTTTATGTCCTGCACTTACTTTCTCTCTGTAGCTGATGGTTGTAGCATTAGTCATAACACTTCACCTACTGGTTTTTACAGGTTATGGGAACTTCTTGGCACTCTAGTGTAGTTGCCAATGGTATAGATTTTTATTACAAATACCTGGAAATTCTGGTAAAGCACGATGGGCAGCAGTAAAATGGAAAGACTCAGCTTAAATAGTCCTTGCTGTCATATACAGACTGCTGTATGCAGACTTCACTCAGTCTGGGTCCCACTGTGCTGCACATGGTAGAAGTCAGACACTTGAACTTGCTACATTTTAGTTGGCAGTAAATATTTTTTCTCTAGCTCAGATTAAATGATTCTTACAGCTTGCTGTGTTTTTGAAATGTGCTTGAAGTTTGTAATTGGAAGCTTCAAACCATTCTGTTCCACACTGAGCTTTTAAGTCAGATAATTAATCTTCATTAGAATTTGGAAGGTAATTAATTTAAGCAGAAATCAGTCCTTCATCTTACTTTTTTGTGTGCCTTCTTTTGAGTCTGTCCATACAGGTGTTAATCAGCTAAAATGACCCACTTTGAAAAAATTGTGGTAAACTTTTCTTTGAGCATTTCTGTGTATGGCTTTCCTTTTTTTCAAGTACAAAATAAGGAAACTACTGAGGGGTCTCTTCTAGCTATACCTACTTCAAGTGACTATTTAAGTATAGAGAGAAGATAAAATTCTCTAATGGATAAAATGCATGAGATAAAGGATTGGCTGGGACTGTAAAAAATTGTAGTTTCCCGAGGCATACTGCAAAAGCTAAAGAGGAGTTACTGGTTTATGCCAAAATTGTCACCAAGCAAAACAATTTTATCTTTTGATTTTGTACCTGATAATAAAATTAATTTCATGTAGCAATACTGTTGTGGTCACACAGAAGCTTATCTGAAACTTTGGAATACCTGATCTGCTGAAATCAGTTGCAGAATTTCTTTTCATTACAGTGAGTCTCAAGTCTCTACTGACTGATGAGTATCATCATGCTGCAAGGCAGACAGATGTTTAACATCAGCCAAGACACTCCCGCTGTTCAGTCAATGTCTTTGAGTCCAAGTTTATGATAGATTTCTATCCAGAATAAGGATTGCTTTGGTCTTTTGTCTTTCAAGCTGTAGTTTTTGGACTTGTGCATTCCCAGTATATCTTGCAAGGGATGTGGGGACCAGACACTTGGCTTCTGCATCAGTTGTGCAACTAGTCAAGCCTCCCTTTTAGGCCAGCTTGTCTGGATATGTTTAGTCCAGTGTAAAGATGTTCACGAAGGTGGTTCCTCTTTCAAGTGTACTGATGGAGAAGGCAGACTCCAGCTCTATTTTAATTCTTCTTTTTCTTTAAGAGTTAAAATATGCTTGAAATGGTCGATACACAGGGAGTGAAGTTTAAGAGTTTCATCTCTTTCTGTGATTCCAGCACCACAGAGATGATTTCTGGGATGAGGCTGTTCTCACTACCAATATAAATTCCATAGTATAAGAGCCAAAATTTGTTCTGTATTAATTTTAAAAAGAGACATTTTGTGTCCTGTAAGGTCTGTCTTTCCTAAGTGTGTCCTAGAACAGTCTGGGATGATGCTCTACACCCTTCCTCTGGACTGCCTTGTTTAGAAAGGGCATTGTGACAAGGGTTTGGAACAGGGAAATGCGCAGTACAGAATCTATGACAGCATCCCATATATTCATTTGTTTAAGAGTACAAGTCTGAAACTGCCTTTAAGCATACTGACATTTTGAAATTGTCTAAGTTGTCCAGTTTTCTTATTTTTCTCTAGCTCAGTTTTCATATGAGCTGCTGAATGTAAACCATACCAATTCTGCAGGCAGAGAAGTTTGGATTTCTTTCCTTGATAGAGAAGAGTAGAAAAAGATGGTCCATTTTGTTTGTTTGATTGTACTTATTACAGATCTCTTTCTCTACCTGCAGGGTCTTAAGGGTTACCCGGGGCTGCAGGGGCCGCGGGGTGAGCAGGTAAGGGATGCAAGCACAGTGTACTGTACTCTGCAGATGAACAATTAGGATAGGAGAATGTATGATCCATTATAAGTGTTCAGTATAAGCAAGCTGTGTAAACTGCTTAAGGAAATATTGCACAGGTTTTGAGCAGGAATTCAGATTGTGTAGAGGTCAATGTGGTAAAAAAGTAGTCTAAATGAAATAGAAAAGACCAGCTTGTTTGCCAACTACCACACCAACTGGGAGGATGTTGATGCAAGATTTGTATAAGAGGCACATTTCAAACCTCTACTGATTTAATGCATTTTTAAATCTCTTAGCATGTAGGAAATGAAGTAATTATTCAGCACTTTTTTAAACTTCCATGTCAGTTCAGGAAGAAATCTGAATGTAATTTCAAAGACATCCAATTGCTAATGTCTCTTGTTAGCATTTAACATGTTAGGCTCCTAACAGCAGAGTAGATGGAAGGAGTCTCCTTTTGGATCCCACTGAAAAAGGAAACAGTGATGATAACTGATGGTAAATACCTGAAAGGAGATGAAAACTGAAGAACACCAGGACATCATTCATGACTCCTGGGTTTTATGCTCAAATCTTAACTGAATAAATGGTGATGTTAATTACAGTCTCACAGGAAGTTTTCTGTGATGACTGTAATCTATCAGTGAGATTGAGATAACTAGCGTAAAAAAAAAAAAAGTTGATCCTTAACATCAGAAGAAGGTGGTGGAGAGAATTGTACACATTCGTGATTTATCCACTGCTATATTGACCTAATTCTGAAAGAAACAAGACAAAAGTTGGCTTTGTAAGAACACAAGGATTCTTTAATCAAAAGTTTAATATATTTGTTTCAAATACACCTAAGACCAGGGCAGCTATGTCATTTTAGGGACCTGGTTCCTATAGCCCTCCTGAATTATTTTTGAATTACAGAAGTAAGGTGTGCACTGTTGTATTTCACAAAATCTTAGATACTTTTTAAAGGATATGTGACTGAAATTGGCAGAGTTACTTATGTATGATGAATCAGTTTTTCGGTGTTCTGTGTAGCTTGCTTAAAGAGTAATTTTTCTGTGTGTTAAGCTGTGTCATATGAGTAGATGTTAAAAGAGAAAAGAAACTCCAAACCATGACATTAAACATGTTTGTTTATTTTCCTTTTCTTTCTTCCTTTGCCACTTAGGGAATTCCAGGAATGACTGGCAGTATTGGGGCAGTTGGTTACCCTGGCAGGCAGGTGCAGTAACTATACAAACGTCTTTGCATTTTATTTTTCATTTTTCTCATTTATTCTTTTCAGAAGTACCATATTCCACTCTTCTGAAATGACTAGTTGTAAAAATGTAATTGTTTACATCCTGTCATTTTTCTTTGAAACAAACCTCTTCCTCTGGTAGTGGCCTGGAGGGAATGTTGAGTCTCATTGCTTTTAAAATTTGATGTGTTAGATGCAGTAATGCTGTTCCTTTCTGGAACGTATAAATGGCATTACCAAAGTACTAAATCTCTGAATACTTTACACTCCCTTCATAAACCTCCTGTGGTTCTATGTGGTTTATCTTCTTTGCATTTCAAGTCCAGAAGCGGTAGGAAACTGCCTGTTCCTCCTGATTTTTTCACCAATGTGTTTATTTCACTGCTGAAACTATTTCGTCAGTCCTTTAGGGAAGAGGAACTTTAAAGTTTGGTATTTTTTCCCATTGGGATATTTTAGGAGAATCAATAAAGCCAGGAAGCAGCTTTCTTTAAACGCAAGTACTTATATAAATATTGATTTACCTATAAAGTAACAGATAAATCAGTGCAGTAATACAAATAAAGCATAAAGTAGAAATACTCAACATTTTCCTCATGTAAAGGTATATGAGCCAAATTGACAACAGTTGACTTTGTGATTTTGTGTCTGCTTAAAGGTGAATTTGACCGAACTTCAATGTTTTGTTGGATTAAGTTTGTAATGGCTATATATTTTAAAGTTCCATTGCAATATTTTATAGAGTAATGGATGATAACATTTTTTATGTTGAATCACATAAAATGTTTAGAGCATTTGGACCACATATGCAATTCTGACATTAGCCTGAACATAATTGAAATGTGTCCAAATATAAAAGCCCATAAAAAATCCTGTGAAATTATGTCACTGTAACGACTGATCACTGTGTCTGGAAAAAAATTTTCTCCCAGAAGAAATAATTTTAATGTAATGGAAGTTTCAGTCATGATCTGTGTTTCAGCCATGCATTAATGGGAGACCTTTCTGAACATGGTCCCACAGGACTGATGCCTTCTTTGATGTTAAAAATTTCAAGAATGTGTTGCCAATTTACAATTAACAAGTGCTGTTGCAGTTGTTTTACATAGAGCGTATCTGATAGTTTAGAATTAATTACAACTCCTGTCTTTTTGTAACAGGGCCTAGCTGGACCGGAAGGTAACCCAGGTCCTAAAGGAGTAAGAGTAAGTAAGCATCTTCAGCATTTTGTTATACATGTCTATTTTTACCCATACAGTAGGTAAGAAAGGGGGTGAGAAATTTAATTCACCTGTGCCAGTTGTATGCCTGCAGAACCACTCTGCCTTTATAGAACCTACAAATGAGAAAATAGAGCTTCTTTCAAAATAAGTGCAAGAGTTTATTTTTTGCACTGGTGAGCAGCGTAGAGCGGTTTTCCATTGTTGCCCATCCTCTCACTTGCATGCAGGAGAGAGAGGAAAGCAATGTTTGTGAGGGCTGAGCGGATGTTTCAGGCCTGAAGCATTATTTCTGTAATGGAGGTTGTCCAGAAGAGAGACATATCTGACATCTGCAATCTGCAACAGCTACTGAAGTAGATAAAGGAAAACAGTCTTGTCACATAAAAACCACAAAAGGGATCTTGAGATTTTAGAATGATTCAGTCATAGTTATATGTATCCCAGGCACTGAAGGTTCTTAATGCTCTGCATGTTCAAGGTTTGGTTTTGGTTATTCTTGGAAGCAGACTAGATTCTTTTTTATTCCTGGCTGGTTTGGGGGTTTTGTTTGTGTGTGTTTTATGGTGCTCTTTCTCTGTTTCTTGGTGGTTGGGGTTTTTGGAGGGTTGTGGGTTTGTTGGTTTTTGTTTTGGTTTGATTTTTTGGGGTGGGTGCTGTGTAATTTCGGTTTCTTTAAATAGACAGATGAGCACGCCTACACATGCTTGTGCATGGATAAGTATTTCTTCAGACTGATTCTCACCATCAAGGGGTAGGCACAGGTTTCCAGAAACTTGTATGTTGCTGGTTGCATCTAGGATCTGAAGGAGGCTTTTGCTGGGTTTTTTCAGGCCCTCCATTCATGTACAGGTTGCTCAGCAGTGTATTGTGTTCTCAAGTATCTATTAATATAATCTTATTGTATTGCAAGAGTTGCTTCTGTCTTGTTTTTGTTGTGTAGTTATGAGAAGCCTTTACCCGCAGCACTTTCTTAAACACATCTGGGTGTTTTGGAATTTCTTTTTTAATGTCAGTTTTGATTACAGTGATGGGAAAAATTAGTTTGGCAGGATCAAGTGCCAATAGATATTACACCCACAGGGATTGTTTCTTTTATGTTTCTTCAGTTTATTTTTGTTCAGATTCATCTGCATTTTGACTTGTTCTCCCTTCAATGAACAAGACATAAGTGATCCCAGTCACTTCCCTAAAAGTTACTACTTCTCTGTTTACACAAAGCTGCAAATGGCCAATGTGTGAGTAATTTTAGGGAAAAACACCTTAAGGCTAAATCTTGTGTATGAATTCTAAAAGCAATTTCCTGTAAAAATGATGATACAGCCCTCTTGACCCATACTCCTGTGCCATGGAGGTATATAGCAAATGATATAAAGTACCTTTGGAGCTTTAGGTTTAAAATATTCCTGTAATTAAACTGTGCTCTGCTTCTCAGCTGTTTCAAGTACCTGTTGAAAGAAAATGTGCCTTTGTTTTCCCCACTCTCATTAGGTTTGCATGACAATGTAGGCACAATCTTCCATTATTAAAAAAAAGAGATCAACCCCCAAGAAATTAAATCACTACAACTGGAGGGATATGAAATCAAAGAATTCTATTTTAGTAATAAATTTAATTTTTTTAGTCTAATCTCAGTTGGAATCTGGTAGTGCAGAATCTATTTCTCCATACAACTGAGGAATGGTGGGAGAGAAATGCATTATGACTGAACTATAAGAAAAACATTCTGCTTATATTAAGATAAATGTTCTTCTTGTAAGAACCCTTCCATATAACAATGATCACTAAGTGTTATTAAAGATGAGAACTTCTTTTCTGTTGGAGTTCATGAATAAGGTTAACTTAAGAAAAAAGTTGCTGATTTCATCCATTCTAATAAATAATACATTTGATGTAACCTTGTCTTATTAGAAGTACTTCTAATATTAACTTAGTATTTTTTCATTAACTGATGCTGTACCCTTATAACAGGAAATTGCTTTTACTGTTGGTTGGAGAGTAAATCCTAGTCACATTTAAATTTATAGAGCTTCAGTGTTAGTTTCAAATGAGACTGAGTTTAACCAGTGTCATGAACCCATAGTTGGCCAATACTGAGGGACAAGCAGCCTTGAAATCAAGCATTGTTCTTACGTTTTTAGGGTTTCATTGGACCTCCAGGTGTGGCAGGACAACCAGGACCTGAAGGAGAAAGGGTAGGCCTAATGGAACATTAATGAAATGTTGATGTTTGTGTGGTAATGCAATGTCTGTTAGAATGGGGGGAAATATACAAGGTTTAAGATGCATTTAAATATTTTTTGGCTAAAAGGAAAACTGATGTGAAGAAAATCAGATGAGTAGGTCATACCCAATTCATCTAATCAGTAAAATGTACTGATGCTAAAGTAAAATGGAGAGCAGCTGTAAAGTGTTATTTTACTTCAATCTACAGCTGCAGGGATTAGCTTTTTTTTTTTTTTCCTCAGCAAAGCATAAATGAATATTATTCGTTCAAGTAATTTCTTTTTGTCAATGGTTTATATTTGTCTCCTGCTAGATGATCTTTGCAGTAGAATCAGCTGAGGAAGTGTTAATCTCTATCACTGTGTGCTTGTGCTTTTTCCTATTGCATTTGAGCAAAAAGGCTGTCTGAACATGTACTGTGATGGAAGCAGGATAAGGCCCTTTTTCACAGTTGTTCTGATATTGCCACAGTAAAGACAAGCAAAGTTTGTGTTCCTGCTGTAGGATGTTGTCTGTATGATACTTTACTCAAATCTTTTTAGTTTTTTTTAATGGTGCTTCTCACACTGTGTTTTTCCAATCAAATGTAGGTTTAATTACTTGCATTTAAGTATTGAAGAAAAGAAAATCTACTTAATGATGGGTTATTCCTTTTTCAGGGTATCCCAGGTCTCCGTGGAAAAAGAGGTCCTAAAGGGAGACAGGTAAAGCTTCTAATACTTGTTACAATTCCTGCTGCCAATGTAAATCCACCTGGAATTAACTCTTTAGCTTTAATCAGATGAAAAATGTTAGTTTTATTGTTGTCCATAGATGACTTTCTATTAGTACTTTTCAGAGCTGCAGATTCTGTGTAGGTTATAAGAACTAGATGTTTTGAAGTGTGGGAGACTTACCACTGCGAGCCTTGTGGCAGGTTACTGGTATGAGCTACAAGGAGGATTAGAAGGTGACAGAAACATGCAAATATGTTCTGTAAAATTGGTGTTAGCATAAGGTGCAGATATGGTGTAAGCTTCCTAAGTCTGGTGTTGGTTTGGATGAAAATCAGCTTCTTCTAATGTCAGATATTCCTGGACTGTAGTAAATAAAGCTGTCCTCTACTTAACATATATTTCTACAGCTGAGAATAAACACAAGTCTGCCAAGTATACATTATCAAGGTTTACATATTTCCTGTGGTGTCTTCAATGCCAAATGTTTTGTTTTCTGTTGCAACCATATTATGATAGGTCTTTGAAGCTATCCAGGAGTTTCCTGTTTTAACTTTCTTGTGGTTTGAGATTGGAAAACACCATAGGGTTCCCCAGCTGTGCAGTCAGTGGTACTCAGAAGTTAAGATGATTTTCATCTACCACGCTGAACAAATTTGTCCAGCAGTAGTATGATTATCATTATTTGGCCCTTGATGTATGCTATGAAAGTTGTAGAGGATTCTGTTTAATCTTGTGTTTTGTTTTCTGTGTGATCTAACACCAGCCGAAAAGGTCACTAGCCTACAAGAATTGCTTGGATATAAAGAAAGGCAAGCAAAATTACATGAAGTCTATAGACTGCTCTTTCTGAAGCTGCCATGAGACCATATTGTAGTTTGCATATAATTTGGGTGAAATGCTACTTTTTTCATCTGAGTGTTGGGCAAGAAGGGCTCTGTGCCATCAAGCCCTTGCCGAACTTGGCAGTGTCTTGTGCTGGTAAGTCACTTGCAGCATTTAAAAGGAGGAGAACCTGGGTGGGAATCAAAGGCTCGTGTTCAGTGTGGAGTAGGAAGTGGAGGTGACAGCAGAGTACACTGAAAGACGTTTTGTCTTCTACAGTCAGTGTCTGTGGCAGGTTTCACTGAGGCTTCTGCCTGCCAGTGTAGTGGTTCTTGTGGTATTTGTCCCAATCCACAGCAGTCAGTTGGTGCCATGGTAAGCAGTTATTTTCCATTTACAGTAAGAGCAGAGCTTCCATCAGTCCCAGCCTCTGTTCTGTAAGGACCTTCACTTGTATAAATCTGTTCAGGGAGGATTCACATAGGTGGCAGCACAGAAAGCACCTCTGCAGAATGTCTGGGATTACCTTCATTCAGTACCTAGTTCTTTGTAACATTGTCATTTCCTCAATCCCAAGGCTCATTCCAATTCCTTTCTATGATCTAGAAAGTACTTATTTGACTCAAGGCTACTAATGTGGAGACCAGCCGGGAGCGCGATCGTGTGGGAACCTGGCTTGAAGTACTTTGCTGGATCACAAGCTTAGAGAAGACGTGTTATTTTAACCCCCGAAACAATGATAGCTGTAATGACAAAGTTTTTTGGCATAGTGCCCCAGAGTTAACAATGCTTTGGGTCAGGGCATTGGCACTAAAAGAAATTTGGCATGGGAACTCTACAGTGCCTGAAGTCAGAGTCCTCACCTTTTGTTCTAGGGTGCAACTTATTTTTTTTTGGACAAAACTGTCACTAATAATACTTGAGAAAATAAAAACCCTGTCTGACTGGCAGAGATCTTTTTGAAAGAACTCAGTTCCCCAGTATAATCTCATTTTTGGAAAGTAATTTTAAAGTATAGAACAAGTAGATCATACAAGGGATTGTAAACATTTGTAATTGACAAAATGCTGTTACTTAGGAGGTTTATTGAACAGTTGTTTATATTTGAAATGGCATAAAACATAAAAGTTGGCATATTTGAAATGGAACAAAATAATCTATAGAATGAGGATTGGTTTGAATTTTGTATTTGTTTTGCATACAATATCATTTTAAGAAAATATTTCATGGTAGAAGTATATGTGTTCAATTTCTTTCTGTTGTATCATCATAATATGATATTTAGCTAGTTCTGCAGTATTTTAAATGCATTTTCTGTCCTGTTAGCATGATGCATTTTGCTTTTATTTGGGAAGATTTTTACATAGTTTTCTTCCATCTGTGATTAGTTAGTTGTCAACATGTAAGAACAGACCTTGTAAATTTTACCAAGAATTTAGTAATCAAGTCCATTGTAACTGTAAAAACAGTTCAGGTTCTGTTTTACATAAAAGTTATGAATAATCATCCTTTGTATGCTTAATAGAAAAGTTAAATTATAATATTGATTTAATGAAACAGCTGTTGCACAGTAGTGTAATTATATTGCTTCCAGTTTCATACTTTTGTGAGTGTTCATTTTGCTTTCATTTTTCTGCTTACTAAGGTAGATTTTTCAGTATCAGTTCAAAGACAGATGCTGTTGAGAATGTGATTATAAAGACTATGGGTGATCTGTCACTTTTGTAACTCTTGCTATGCTGGGATTGTGCTGGATCATTTGTGATTTTGTGTGGTTGGTAAAACTATCCAATTGCATCCTTCATTTCCCCTTTGAGGCCTCATTTGTGAGTTTCAAAAAATATACATGTGTTGTGACAATTCTGCCTCTTCCAGCATCTACCAATGGTAGGCAGTACAACCCAAATATGCTGTTCGGGAAAGGGTTGTAAATTAATCTTTTGCTTTATCCTCCTAGTTGATAGCTTTTAACCACACAGTCACTCTCAAATATCCATTTTGCATATGTAAAATTTTAGACAACATTTTCAGAGCTGGCAAAAAAAATGACCAGTGGTGTACAACCTTGAGAATCAATTAAATCTGCTTTATTGACCATTACCTAAGAACCTCTACTTTTCAAATGATAAAGTGGCAAAAATATGAAGACTTGTATTGTCATATTTTACAGTTACAGCTATAGATTCCTATTTGTGAGTTCTGTGATCAGATGCCGAACAAAAAAATTAACAGTTTTGAGAGGAATTCCTGTGTTTAGCTTTTCTGAATTAATAGGAGAAAGGAGAAAAATCTCCACCTAAAACCAACCAAAAAGATGCTACAGAAGGCTGTCTCAGATTATTTCACATTATCATGCATAATGAGGAGAATTAATAGCTATTCAGTTGTTTCAATATATTTTGGCAGTGTGCATGCATGTATATATGTGCATCAAATGTTGCCTTTATTTTTATAGAAGTTTGGCTTGTTACTAAAGGCAAATATGGCTTAAGCAGTAAACTACTTTGATTTTTGATACGATTTTTCCATCTCCTAGACACAGTTTTATATTATCTTCCTGACTACTGTTGGAATACTATTGCATGATGGTGTATGTTCCCCATTCCATTAAGGAAAGACACTGCTGTAGCAAGTCCTGAGCTGGACAGCTGTGTGGATGTCCTCCAAACAAAGCAGCTTAAAAAGGCCAAATGAATTGTACCTTTGACCTGCAGCAGGTTTGAACACGGTTTTACAGAGGTGAAAGGTTAATGCTTCAAAGTGCTGCCCCTGGTACACATGGAGAGGTAAAAAGGTATTGAAACAGTGAAAAGATAAGGAAGACCATTTCACATTAAAATTATTGTAAGGATGGAATTTGCTCCTTTTTCCCATGGAGATGAATTAGTAATGCTCAGGTTTTTTGTGGCTGATATCTTGAGGTCAGTGCATCTCTCCGTTATCTCAGTGTTCTAATAATAGTAACACTGTGTGACATTTTTCAATTCCAAGAAAAGTCTCTTTGGTTTGAGTGACATAGCTTGGATTTTTCCAGGTAGAATCCCTTTCCAGCTTAATATTTCGCAAATTTTCTGGCGAACTCTTATATAGACCTTACCCTGTGGTTAAAAAATAATTTTGACTTCTCAGTAGATCTCCACTACCTCCCTTCTCCTAATTTCATACAGTGAATACATAGCAATCATGAAAATATTTCATGGTACTGCTTCAAACTAATAGCATGAGTTTCTAGTTAGCTACATGTGGCTCTTCCAGTAAAATAGTGAGATCTGCCTAGCAATATTAAACTGGTAAGAATTAATTTAAAAAACCCTCATACCACTCTCCTACCCCCACCCCCCTTAAAAAACCCCAACAAAAAAATCCAATCACTTTTCCCCAGCCACTTATGTGCTTCTGCAGGGGGCAATGTCTGATGGAAGTAAAGCAATTTTCAAAGCCCTAAGAGGAAGGGAGGAAGATTAGAGCCAGCAAAGTGGTGGAATTCCTTTCCATTTTGTTTCTGAAGCAAGAAATGGAAATTCTGTTTTAAGCTTCAATGTTTGACTTGGCAAATCAGATTTCTTTCCTGTTCTGATAATCTACTCTCTGAAATCAAAATTCTTATAAAATAAACAAGGCTTTACTATGTCTTGAGTTATTGTTTCAGTGTCTAGATACAGACTAAGGCAAGCGTTCACATTGGTTAGAAAGATGAAAATCTTGATTTCTAGTGAATATGAGATCTCATACTGAGATCCCAACCATTAATATTTGGGGATGAGTTAAGGACAGAAGGACAGTTGTTTTAGTGAATTGTTGAAGCTAACAGGAAAAAAAATGAGTTAAAGATATGAAATAGGAAGACAGGCTCCAAGTAAACAATTCAAGTAACACTTGTTTAATATTGCTCTTAAAGTAATTCCGTTTTCTGCTTTTTCAATATGTTTCCATTGTGTATAGTTGTATGATTTTGGGTTTATGACTTTAGGAGACAAACAAATATTACTATTCTGTTCATTTGAACTGTGTTACTGAAACTTTCTGCTCTTCCTGTTCCTCCATCATGCTCCCTGAATCTATTTATGATGTCTTAATTCCCCAAACCTATAAGGATTCTGTGTTCACACCACCTTTTATGTCTTGAATAATGAAGAACAGGTGTTTTCTATTCTGCTTTAGGGTTTTCCAGGTGACTTTGGAAATAGAGGCCCCCCTGGTCCAGATGGAAGTCCTGTAAGTATTGAATTGTGTATTCATTAACACGATAAAATTTGTAAAACTCAGTATTGACTCCCCTCCAAAATTAAAGGAGACTTTTGCTTCAAAAGAAATGTCTTCAAGTCCACAGAAAATTTTGGACTGTTAACTTTCCCATGGAAATTTCTAGGAAATTACTATAATAAGTATAAAAAAAAGGAAGAAACTATTCAGAAAGTTGCCGAGAGAACACATTTTCCACTGCTGCATGTGCTGACTACCTTGAGAATTAGATCTCCTGCTGTCCTCATTACATTACTGATGAGTATTCTATCTTCAAAAGTTCTTGCATTAGATATGACTTTGTGTTGCTTATTTAAAGCATTATTCTAAGATCACCTTAACAAAATAGGATTCTGCCTGCATGTAAAACCCCAGCTTTTGTGTGCTTGTGCATTTGATAGCTGATTACATCCTTTAAACTGGTACTAAACACAATTATGCTAGCACATCGTTTAGTGCATTGTAATCAGTGTGATAACAGCTTTGTCCTTGGCAGTGTGTGCCCTTGCAGTGTGGTGTTCAGCCTGCGGCACAGTCACGTCACTTCACAGGCTGCCCTCAAAGGAGCTTTGCTCTCTTGCTCTATTTGTAGGGAAACTCTGGCTGCAGACTCCAAACTCAGGTTTCCTTTGGTGTCAGAAACCAGTGAAAGGCTTTGAGCAAGAGAAGAAAACAGCAATAAGTGCTGGGTAAAAGAGCAGCTGATTTAAATCATCCTGTATTGTTGGATGCTCCTTTGGAAACTGCTATCAGTTTGCATCTAAAGAGTTTTCTGATATGGAACAGAGTAATCAACTAGACAGAGTTTCTCT
The DNA here is from genome assembly GCA_013397315.1 of Donacobius atricapilla. NCBI lineage: Eukaryota > Metazoa > Chordata > Aves > Passeriformes > Mimidae > Donacobius > Donacobius atricapilla. The sequence goes on along the minus strand of WBMY01014824.1, from coordinate 1,460,891 downwards.
ATTTTTTGAAGGTCTGCCTTGACACCCATCTCAGAAACTTGTTTTAGAAAGCTTACATGAATTTTGCTGGTGGGTTATCAATGTTTGGTGTCAACACTTTGGAACACAGGCAAAAAAATTCTTATGCGTTTCTGGTCCCTAAGGCAAAGCTTCCCTTGTTGGAATGTCAGGTGATATCAGTATGGTTTTCATCTTGAAAACCCACTGAGGGGTTGAGTGTCACAAACTGCTTTGCAAATTATATTAAAAGGTGAGTTCTTCCTTCTCCTCCTCATATTCCCAAGTCTCTCTCCATTCCTGATAAAGGTGATACTGTCTTTCTACCAGATCTGCAGAACAGTAGTTTAATAGAAACAGCCTCAGAAAGCCTGGATCTGAAATTACAGACTTGCTTGTTACAAAGAAGCCTGTTTTACTGCAAGCATTTGCGAACAAGTTCCCTCTAATCTGCCAAGACAGCTGCTGATGTTGCTGCCTTCTTTGACAGGCAGCAGCCCCTCTCCCCTCCTCCCCGAAAGCTCACCCTGCAGGGCTTGTTCAGGCAAGGGGCCAGTGCTGCAGCTGCAGGGGTCTGCAATGCTAAAGGCATATTTACAGACCTCTCTGTGAGCTGGCACTGGAGACCAGGGGCTGCCTGGGAGGCCTGTGGCAGCAGGAACTTGAAGGGAAGATATTTCTTCCCCTGTGCTGACTTGACCCTAATGGCATTTGTCTCCATGCCTAATTTCTTCTGCTTAAGTGACTAATGCCATCCTTCATTTCCACAGCACCCTCTCAATTCTCTGAGGATGTCAGTCTGCCTTGGAGGATGTTGCTGGAGCATTCAGCTTCCCCCGTGTATAGTTTAGAGCAGGTTGGAGCAAGTGTGTAGCACCCGAGGAGGGAGGAGAGCTCAAAGGCATCCTCTGTGCCCTGTCCAGCAGCCATGCCCAGTTGGACACTTTCAGAAGGGCTTAGATTTGCTTGCATAAAACTTCCCCTTCCCTGTGGGTGCCAACAGGCTGCAGTGGACCCTGCGTATGTTATCCACTGAGTAGCAGGTCCCAGGTATTGGGACAGCTTGCATGAGGCATGATGACCTGGAAGGGGGCTACAATACCTGTTTCACCTAGGGAAAAGAGACTTAGCAACTGTTTTCAGCAGTGTTTTAGCCTCTCCTGAGTTAAACTGTGGCAGAGGCAGTAGTGGAGTACCACTGACTTTTTAGGTTCTATATGAAGTACAAATATGATAGTTTGTATCAAGAAATAATTTTTCATAGAGAGTGTAGCCTTTAATTTGCAGAGGTCTTTCTATGAACAGAGATGGTGTTCTCATTTATTTTTTAAAGAAATCTTTAAAAAAATTGTTTTTCACCCTCAAAAATTTGTTTTTTCTTCCTTCCACTTTAAGTATCATGGTAAAAAAAGGACTCATGTTTCTGCATTAATGGCAGAAATGCTCCCATGATGCAAATATCTAGTGATCTAATTCCACAATCCAGGGATTTTAAAAAGCATATTTCTCCATACAGTGATAAGCTGTCTTTCTTTGGAAACTCTGTAAAAATCAAAACTGGCTTGCTTTGTAGATCACTTTTATCTTATCACTGGGATTTCTTTTTAAATGGTGAAATTCAGATAATCTAAGATTAACTTTCTTTAAAGGGAATTGTTGGTGGTGTTGGTCCTCCTGGATTTCCAGGACTAAGAGTGAGTATACTTTTTATTACTTACTTTGATATGGCTGCATTAGAGCATGTCTTGTGTGTTTGTAAAATAGTAAAAACAATTATGAAAATTCAAGGATTTAAACAGCTTTTGTTTTAGTTGGTTATGATTTTAAATAATATCACTCTACAAAACTGCTGTCACGTTGGCAGCATGGAGCATTTCTACACTTGGTGTAAATTCGTATTCACTTGTTTCTGATCCAGTGTGTTTGGGTTTTTTATTTGAAATGACCAAGTTTGCTAGTTCCTAACACTAAAGCCAGTGCAAAAGGTGCAATGGTCTCAAACCATTTGATGACAACGGTCCTCATTGGTTCCTGAATATGGCTACCAAATTCAAAGCAGAATTAATTTCTAAGAAAAATAATTTTATCATGTTTACAATATCATATTAATTTTAAAAATATATCTGGAATAAGGTTATGATGCTCACTGTGGAGTTTCACACGTTAGTTCTATCTATCAGTTGTGCCAGAGATGCTCTTTGAGTCCTACAGAAGGTAGGGAAACTTTCATTCTGAGTAGTCTCACTCTGAAAACCCTTGGTTTTTTTTAAATTCATGTATTTACTCATAGAGGACCTCTGATTCTTGATGTTGTCTCAGTCATGTCTGGCTACACAGCCACATTCTTAACAAGGGAGACATAGCAAGTGTTTACACTTGAATTAAGAAAGCCATGATTGTCTCCAGTGTTTGCTTTGTGGGTTGTTTTTTTTTTTTGATATCTGCAGATCTGAAACATTCTTGATGTACTTTCACTGATGGTTACTTTTCCTTTGAAGCACAGCAGTTGAGTTCAGTTGTTACTCTTCCTAATTACAAGTTCATAACAAAAAAGAATTCCTGTAAGTCATCCCCAGCTGCCTGATTAGGATTGTTACATTGCCATAGGGAAAAAAAAGCTTGGTCAAGAAACCTCTGTAGCTTCCAGCCTTCATCGTGCAGACGTGATTTTCTGTGTTCTCGTCAGCTGACATAGGCCAGTTGACACACTCATGAGACTGGAGCTTGCACTCTTGAGAATTTGTTTAGAATTGTGGTTTGATTTTCTCTCTTACGTGACTGTCTTAGGAATTTAATCTCAAAGACTTTGATAATTGTACAAAAGTACCTGAAGTTTTTTAAAGAGCCTTCTATATGTCACTTCCAAAAGGTTACTGTTATTATTATTTTGACTAAAACATAGGGGTTTATCCCTACCTAGAGTTCATGAGCATAAATGTTTGCAGGATCAAAGATGCATGTGCCTTCTTGCTGAGTTGCAGTCACTTACAGAGACATTGAGGGTAAATAGTTTTTTGTGAAATTGAGAATAATTTTTAATAACTAGTCCAAAGCTTTTGCTACTTGTACTTAGATGGAATATAACCATAATGAGAGTTATTTCTTGGGGGGGAAGTTGGTGACATGTTTTGATTCTTAACAGCACGAGATCAACAATTGTTTAGTGTGAGCTCCATTTGAGTGGCCTTTTCTTGTTTATATGTAGGACTCTTTCCCATGGTTCCAGTGTGTGGGTTAGTCTGGTCTCCTTCACAGAGAATTGGAAGAGCTGTGCTTTGTTCCACAGTTTCTTTGTAAGGGACCATTGCCCTCTTAAATCTGTAGGAGAATTTCACCAAGACCCTGGGGGAGTTTTGGGTGACCCTAGCATCCCCAGGTGCAGCCTGTGTGGTGCAGCCCCGTTCCTTGGCCACACCTGCTCTCCAAATGGGTCTGTGCTCCCTGAAAGCCTCAGCTTTCTCTTGAGCAGGCAGATGCTAATGGTCATCCAAAACTGAGTAAAGAGCTACAGTCCTCAATGTTTGCTTTAAAATACTTTGTCAGTCGTAACACATGTCATGACTTTGTCAGTCATAACACATAACACAAGATACAATATTGAACATGAGATTAAATATATTTTTCTGGCAGGAACCAAGAGCATTAAGTCAAATAGCTTGACCAGCCCAGCTGTGTGCAGCATCAAGAGTTAGTTATATTTTTGTCTTTGCTCATGAGAACAATGGAAAAATGAGCAGAAGCAGCAAGCTGAGTCCACTAATTCCTTCCACCCATTTTTCAATATGGAAAGTTCAGAGTTTTGGCTAGCTGAACAGTCAGTCTTTCAAGAGTTAGTAAGGCCACGAGTTTTAATAACATGAAGAGTTTCAGAAAATTTACTACTAGATAACTGAATTAGTTTTTCTTTTTAAGTTTTAATATTTTTTTCCTTTTAAAAAACCCACTTAATACTAGGAAAATTTTGGTTTCCCTTTTCTGGTATTTTATCTTTTCAACTGGAAAAAATGATTTGGTTTTAGTTTCACTTGTCACATAGAAATGTTGGAAAAGGTACACTTGGTGTAGCTGCAGGTTTTATTGATCATCAAGTTTTATCCAAATTGATAAGTGAGTGTTAACATATAGGAAGGCTGTTGTAGGTGGAGAATGATTAAAAAACCCGACAGACTAACTAATTCAACACTTTTTCCATTTTATTTTTGTGTCATTCCAGTTCATTGTTGTTAATTAAGCACTCAGTGTATCTGGAGACTGTGACAGGTGTTTAATGAACCTGAATGTTGTAAAGCTGTTTTGGAATTTCTTCCTGTTGCGGTTGTAAGCTCAATTTCCCAGCTCAGTATCCGTCTGTGATTTTCCAATCAATGCTTTTGTTACCATAAGTGTGCATTTCAACATTCAGTATCATTAATGGATAAATGCCTTGCTGAACTAGAATATGTAGTGCAACTCAGACATCAATATAAACAATTTACTTGATCAGCTAGCATGACAGAATATATCATTTAAGCAGTCATGGAAAGCTAAAGCAATGTAGGTGGCAGTTTTCTTGGGAGCTCTACCAAGCATCATTAAGACACTAAGTGATTGGTCTTGTTTTTTCTTCCCTGAGCCATAAGTCTGATGGTGGCTGCAGAAGAATGTGGTGACTAACATTGCTGAAAGTCTCCAGAGAATAATGAATGTGTGCTCAACTGGAAATGCATAGATGTCCATCTCATCTTTTCCATATCACTCTCAGCAAGTGGCAAAAGATTTCTTTTTTCAGATGTGTTGTTAAATTCTTGCATAGCCATAGAGATTTAACATTGCCTTTTTGGGGTTTTTTTCCCCTGAGGTTGAATAGGCAGCAAGTAGACTTCTCCCTTTGTAATATAGTTTTAGCTATTCTAAGTCAGGCCTTCCTTTTAGCTCATGCTTTTTCATTAATATTATTGCTGTTGCTGTGCTGATCTTTAAGGATTCCTAATTTTTGGGATTCACTTTTTTTTCCTGTCATAACATTGCCTAAATAAATCCCAGAAAGAAGAGTTGTAGTAAGGACTCTGAAGGTACATTAGAACAAAAAAGGTTAGCACACCCATCGGAATGTAGGTTTGAATCTGCACACTTGGTATTTAGAGTCACATCTCTTTTTTTTTTTTTTTCTTTTTCTTTTAACGCATAGAAGTTACCGATAGATGAGAAATTGACTAAAAGGACCATTAAAAAGGCTGCTTTTTTATTGCCCTACTCATCACAGAATAATTTCTTTAAGCCAAATTTGATGCCTACAGAGAAGTGCTGTTACGTAACCCTAAGGACAGCAGCAATGACGACTGAATGTGCAGCTGCAGTACCAAAGAAAGATCCCTTAATTTGCATTGCCTAATGCACTGTTTTCTTCTCTTGAATTTGTAATCTACATTAGAAGAGGCAAGTTTTATGTCTCTTATTTCTGCTGATGATGTTGGGAACTGCAAATATGGAGGACTTATGATACCAATACCTCTTTTTTCCCTAAGAAATTAACCTAAACATTATTTTTGGTTTCTCTCTGTGGTGCAGAAGAATGCCACATTCTGTTAGGAGTCTTTAAGTTACTCCATTTCATCAAATGCAGTCACCTTTCTTGCTGTTTGATAGGGAGACATTGGGCCAGCAGGACCGAGTGGACCATCAGGAATTCCAGGGCCTACGGTATGGTATTTAATCATCCCACAGCCAGGTGTCTATGCTGCTTGCCAAATTACAGTAAAGCATTGGATTTATGTTTTCTTTATTTTAACAGGGTTTCCTAGGGAGTGTGGGACAGCCTGGAATGAAAGGTGATAAGGTGATTTAAGTATTTTCATTATCTTGCAGATATATAGTTCTTTCAGGTTCCCTTCAAGTTAAAACTTGAGCATAACGTGCTTGGCAAAGCCTTCCCTTTTTCCTTTTGATTTCCTTTGTCTTCTGACTTTTATTTTTTAAATTTGTGTCCGGCTCATGCTCTGATTCTTTAGACATACTTTTTTCTGAACAGAACACCAACTACTGAACATAATAATTTCCAGGTCTGTGTCTTTAGACTTTCCTGGAAGAGATATTTCAGTGCAACACCTTGCACTGTGAAAGCTCTATGTTAGTTTTAAATAGTGAATATTGAATTCATATTTCTCAGTCCCTATTTCTGAAAACTACCCCATTTTAAGCCACATAAGTATGTCTGAATAAAATTATATGTTGTTTAGGGTGAACATGGCCTTGCAGGAGAGCCAGGAGATCAGGGGTACCCAGGGGACAAGGTAAGTAATCATTGCATTGTTTTACAAAATTGTCCAATTTCAACAACTTCATCAGGCTTATGAGTCTCTTAAAATGCAGGTTGGTTGCATAAAAGTAGAATGCTGTAGTGATACTTTCTGGATATCACTGTATTAACATATTTTTAAGAAATTCTGTGCTAATTAAAACTCAGTTATGGAAAGTGTGCACCAAGACAAGGGCACAAGCAGAATTCTGGCGGCTGTATGTATAGAGATGCATCAGACAAGGATTATGGTATGATCTCAGTCTTTCTAAGGAGCTGTTGTAAAAGGTATTTCTCCCTTGACCCTTGAGGTTCATTTGCAGCTCACCTGGACCTACAGTGGTTAGCAGCAGCACACAGTCTGACATGCTCCTTCACATCATCAAACTGAGATAAATAAGGATCGTCTTTCCTATTTGGCTAGTACATCAGAAGTCCCTGAAATAGCACATCCTGTGAGAAATCTTTTGATGAAAGTTGAATGTTAGAAGATAATTTTCAACTTGCAGAATTCTTTTGAAGCCTGTTGCAGGTGTTAAAATATAGCAATTTATTGCTTCCAATATAATGCAACCATTAATTTTCATGTGTATTTAATAGCTTTCTTTTTCCAGGGTGCTCTTGGTTTACCAGGACCCCCAGGGATCAGAGGAAAAATAGGACCCCCAGTAAGTTTACAGATCAAATTTTGCTCCCAGTATATCACTGTATGCTGTTGATATTTTGTACTACTGTTGATAAACTTGGTATTTTATACTACTGTGGATATTTGATACTTTTGTGTGATTGTTATGTTCACAGTGCATGTAATCCCCTAGAAGTGACTTAATTCAAAATGCACAAAGAATAAGGTCCAAGCTGCTTTTATTTCTAGTGACTGGTGTTAATGATCAGGTCAGATCCTAAAGCGTGAGACTTTAGTACAAAGATCAGTATATGTGTCAAATTTTAATAGGGTGCTTAGGATATTAGATACTCTGTGACAATCACTGTGTTGGGGAATGAACATGTAGGTAATATGTGAAACAAATCCGCTGAGAGCTTTGGGAACTTCCAGATGACCTGTTGGACTGGCTGGATTTGGAGGGAATGTGTGAGATCTCATTAATAATGGCCAGTCAGTTCTTACAGGGATGGGAGTACTCATGAATTCCTGTATTTACTGATTTGTGGCAGCTTTAAAGGCATCTGTGCACTGCTGCCACATCTGCTGAGATTTTAAATGTTGAGGCAGAAAAGGCATACTGCACAGGGTTACCTGCTTTTCCTCGCCTTTTTTTAGTGCTACTGTCTCTCACTTTTCAATATATAATTAAAAGCTGCCAATATCCACTCCAGTGTCAATTTTCTTATGTACATTCAAGCCAATAACTGCTAAACCTACTTAGACCTCATGAATGTCATGGGCCATTAAATTCAATAACAAACACTTTTCTTGTCCCATAGAACTTATAGCATAAACACTAGTCCTGCAATAAACTTACGCAAATTTGCTTAAGCTTAGATGGGAAAAATCATATTTTTTGCTTTTAAAAGTACAAGAATTTTCATTTTAAGATAAGCATGTGAATCAGCCTATTCCTGAAAGAGTTGTGGATTTTAAGCATAAGCTAAATGTGACCTATGTTAAATTAAGCTATGAGGCCTTAGTCCTGCAAGTAATAGGAATTTAACTTCGTAGAACAAATTTACAATGAAGTAATTCATGTTAAAAATTAGAGAAACTTTTCCCAGGTCAGATATTAATTTTCCTCAAGTGACATCTAATTATGGTGGCAGAAAGCTTGTGAAAATGTGGAAGAACAGATATAACTTAGAGAAATCAGAACAGATATAACTTAGAGAAATTTGGCCTGGTTTTAGACAGATTGAAATTTGTATGTAATGGAGTTACCATTACATGTGGATAGGACCTAATTTTATTGTTATTAATCACAAAACTGCTATTTCTTTCGCTGTGATTGGATACTTAAAATATATAAGTAAGACTGTAAACCAATATCTAACAGTTACTTTCTGAATGTTTAAATAATATGTAGCTTTTGTTCTGAAAACAGCTATGTATTTAAAGGGGTTTTTATATGGTTCCTCCCAAAACTCCCAATTTTCTCTGTCCTAAATGAATTTGAATTTTTTTTTTTGTTGTGACTTCAAAGACATATGAAGAACTAGTTTTAATAATGTCCAAAGAGAGGCAGGTATAAAATTTCCTATTTAGTGAAAAAGTCATCTCAACATTTCTGTTGGCCTTTTTGTTAACAAATGTTTTTAAAATCTTCATAACCATCTGTTGTTAAAAATAAATTATCATCAGAAATATTAACTCAGTGGATTTTTTTTTAAGGGGAAAATTGGAGAACCTGGACCCCACGGACCATTGGGTCCTCAGGGACCTGAGGTAAGAAATTGCTTGATAGCAGTAAATTAAATGTCAGTTTTAAATTATGAAAATAAGAGGTAAATGAGTTTGCTTCATAAAAGAGTTTTCTTGGTTGAATTAGGAAAATCTTTTTATTCAGTAATATTTGATGAATTCATTCTCCTTCTTAAAGTATGAAAGATTCTAGCTCATAATTTTTTTCTGCAAAATATTAATGTACAGGATCTTTCAATACAAAGTGGTTCTTCATTTGCTGATGTGATTAGGATTTGCTGTCTCTTGAATCCTGTTGTTGTGGGGTACACCTGGAATGACACTCACGTGATTTCTCAGGCACATTTCCATTTGTAAATACTAAAACATGTTTACAAATGGGATATTTCATTTTCCAGACCTGGTTGCATATTTATCACTTACAAGAAACACAAGGAATAAACACCAGTTACCTGGGAAGCATTGCCAAGCAGTTGAATCTAGAAGTGAAGTCTCCTAAGAACTCCTTAGTGCTGTGGAAGTCTACACAGATACTGTCAGTCTCCAAATTGTCCCATTTTGGTGCTTTTTTGCATTTATACCACAGGCTTTAAGGAAAAATGCGGTGGTATGTGCCAGAAAGACATGTTTACACACAGACACGTGTATTTGCTGGAGAGATGAAAACAGAAATTGTGGATTGTTCTTTCTAATCAGCCTCCTGCAATGATTGTATTTTGGGTTTTGTTTGGTTTGTGGTGGGATTTGTTTGTCTGGGGATTTTCCTTTTTAAAAAAAAATGTGAATGGATGGCATATAGTAGCAATGGTCTTTTTTTCTGCCTTTACATGAGCGTAATCCTCAAACCAAGACTCTATGTTCCTACCTTTCTTATTTGGCAAAAGCCCTTGCTGAGAGAAAGCTCTCTGGAAAGTGGCACTGTAGCAAGGCAAGGTGGTCTTGTGAGAGTAAGTCTCTCTGGTTCAGTCAGAGGGTGTGCAGAAGACACAAAGCCTGTGCATGCTGTCCACAGCTGCCACCCTCTGTGGCTCAGGATTTTAGATTTTTCGAGCCTGTTCATTATTAACAATAGAAGCCCTTACATTATCTCTTTGAACAGCTTCCAGAAAGGAAGACCTGCAGCAGGTTAATCCCAAATTGTTGTCTTGAAGCATTTGTCCTGCTGCCTCTGCTGGTAGTCCTTCACAGTTTTTTGTTCCAACGCAGACATGCTACTCCTTTGTGTCTGAGGAAAAGATCATGGTTCTGGGCTGGTTGCCCTCAGAGCAGATATGGATGGAAACCTTTCTGTCTGAAAAGCTCAGCATTTCCCCTTGCTCAGGAGTGCAGAATTACTTCATCATTAGAAGGCAAATCAAGTGCATGATGCTAGATAAGCAAAGCTTGAGTGTCCAGGTACTTTTTTTTTTTTTGAGTAAATGTCTGTAAAATGGCAGATTTAAGTCTACAAAGCAATGTTTCTCTTAACTGCAGTCATGCAAGACAGGTCCTAATAAAGTAAAAGAGGTTTTTCCACCTTTTAACTTCATAAAAATATGGTCGTCATATGGCAGAATGGAAACAGAAGGGATGTAGGGTGGTAGCGTACTGGGATTTTGGACAAATTGAAGATACTAGAAGTTCTGTAATGAAAGGAATTTAAAATAAGCAGCTTAAAACTGAGGAGTGTATGTATCCCTCCTGTTACATTGTCTTATACAAAAAAGCTAGTTGTTGTTGACAGAAGTTATTTAGACACAACTGAATATAAGAAGTATGAGCAAATAATGTAGATTTTTCCACAAGAAAAGCCTACTGTCGTATGTCTGATCATGTCTCTTCTTCCAGAACCAGACAGCTAGCAGGTCAGATAGGGCTGCTTTCCTTGTTGCTATCTCATTATCTGAATGGTCACACTTCCTGTGACCCCATGTAGAAAACATGCATTGTATCATATACTAAATGTTTCCTTGATGTTTATGGAAATAGAAGAATGTGATGAATTAGTGTCATACGAGGAGAGTACTTTGAATTTGGTATAGATGTGACAAGCCATACCATATGCCTTCTACAAAAGATTTTCTTATAAAAAAACCCCAAACCAAACCTATATTGGGATTTGTTGGACTTTGCTGTGAGCAGAAGGAACAAGGCTGTATCTGCCCAGTGGTAGAACCTCTCAGACTCTACTTCCAGCTGTTTCTCTCTCCTTTTGTTCAACACTTAAGACAGTGGGATTTGTGAATGTGCCCTTGTCCCCATTTTTTTGGGGTACATGTGCAATAAGAAACTGGGGATCCTTTGATCTTTCCAGTTACACATTTGAGTGTTTCATTTCCAGTGTAAAGAATAAGTAGTCCTGTCCCTGATTTTCTTCCCATGTAAACTGCTGTAACTCTGGCACTACAGCAGCTGAAGTCTATAATTGTCTCTGCACACAGCAGTGGGAACAGGGCAGGCAGACTCTGATCATCCTCACGGGGTTTTGTGGTTTTGAATGCAGATCACCAGTGAATTGCTTCCTAAATCTTTCCTCTGCAGCTGTGCAGCCAAGGCACACCAGGTCAGAGTTGAAATAAGCCACCCACCTATGGCCAGGGTCCATTTGAGCTCTGCAGTGCTGATGGCAGGAGTGGGCAGAGGGAGGGACAAAGGTCTCGCTCTCTGGGTGGCTGGACAAGGGTTGGCTGCCAAGTCATTTCTTCAGTGCAGGAGTCCTGCAGTGTCGAGCCAAATTCTCTTCTGGGTATGTTTCTGCAGAGCCAGGGTCTGTCGCGTGCCTGAATGCCTGCTGCTCACTGGATATATTCAGTGAACACTTCATGGAGGGTATTCTTCATCGGCTGACACACTGTGCTGCTTGGTTGTGCATCTGAAAATGAACTGCCAAGATAGGAAATTTCTATAGAGCTTTGTTTTATTGGCATGACAACTGGAAATTGCTGATCTGACTGTTTTAACCCACAGTGTTTCTGTGTACTGTGCACAAGGAGGTATGCAGTGCTTTTTGTTAATGTGAATGAAATTAGACAAGCCTTTAACAGGCTTCCACATGTATTCAGAATACTTTAAATTAAATTTTGCTCTAGGAATTGCATTTAATTATCCCCCCAGAATGAGGGTGATAGTTCCCTTCAGATATGCCTTCAGACCGTTGTAAATAGGTTTCATCTGAAGTAGAGGTAATTAGTCATTATCTTCAGTAGAACTTTTTTCATCTGTGCAGTATTTTGATCTGAAATCATAAGCTTATTCCTTCAGGAAACTGCTTGTATGGCACTCAGCTGGTGTTTCATGCTCAAGGCAGTAGCCTTACAAAAGAAAAGGATACATTCAAATAACAGTAAAGAGTCAAAAAAGCACATATTTTGTAAGTGAATCAGTGGCTGCTTTGAGATGTTCATTTAACAAAAACTTCATTTTTAGTGCATGTTTCACCTGCATTATCACGATTTTTTGAGTTTTTGCAAACAATGCCAGGTGTACAGTGATAACATAGTCTTCTGTTTCAATATTGCATCAATTAACTTCCATGCAAATGATTTGTAGGAAATATAGAAATAAACATAATTTAAAGGCTGAATTAATTGCATGTTCTGGCATATATCTGAGGAACTGCTCTTGCTTATACTCTCTACTTGCGTTTGCACAGGACCTTCATCTGGTCCTTTCCCAAACTACTATGTCTGCATAATACATTCGTTCAGAAGAATAATCAACACTTATTGGAGAATTGTAGTTTTTTGCAGAAACCTTCCTTTTGTGATTTGATTATAATAATTAGTAATGAATCTCTAATAAGGTATCTTGTTCAAGTTCAGTAGCTAAATCCAGTCAGTCTTGCTTCTGAAAATTGATTCTAAATTCTCACTGAAATGAACTGCAACTGTGATTGAATGAATTCCTATTGGAGCAGGAAAACCTGGTGACTGCAGGGACTACTGCAGTCCCTGAAGACTTTTTCCCTCCATGCTGTCCTTCCACCAGTGCTTGTCCTGATCCCCTTGAGGGCAGCCAAGGGGCATGAAGATGGGTGGCCAGCAATGCTGGCAAATGTCATGTGAAAACAGTTTGATGTGGGATTCTGCAAATGTGAGAGAATTCACCATAGGAATGGACTGTAATGTCTCAATATTTCTGATATTCTGCTTCCCTATTAGTAGCCACACAGAAAAACAAAAGCAAAGCAAAAGCTTTGGGAGATTGCTCATCTCTAGGGCACTAAGACATGCCCTAACATAGTAACAACTTAGTAATTGCTGCATTTTTTTTAATTAAACATTATATAGATAAATTAGAGCAATAAATATGTTAATTTTATATTTAAGTGTTCAATACAAAAAGCAAGACTTCCACTGCAAGGTTTAAAGCACATTTGTGTTAAGATAGTTGGCACTTCAGGTTTTTCTGATGCCACATTTCTCTTGATTAAATGAAGTGGATTCTAAAGTGCTTTGCTGGCAAAAGACCACATCTGTAGCAAGATTTTGAAAATTATTTTTATCCGACCAGCTGCTGGGCTTCTGGCTGATGGAAATTAAGACTCTGCATTTCCTTAGAAGTCATAATATGGAGGGCTGTTTTGTTCTGAGTGGTCTCTGCTGAAAACTACATTGCAGCTGGAAACTATACATTCATCTCCTGGTCTTTCACTTATGGAAGAATAATGGATTTTAAATCTGGAGTAACTTTCCAGGGAGCTGGCTGCTGAAAAACTTATGGCAAATTTAGGTATTGCTAGCAATCTATCCTACTTCACTCTGAGGAATCTGAATGGCAAGCGCCATTGCTGAGGTGTTTCAAGGCTCCTTCCTGGTTCATTCCTTTTCTGGAATTGTCTGAAGTGGCTGTTTGTGCCTTGGATTATTACACTTATTTAATGGATTATTGGTGTGAGAACCTCTTAGAAACAGTGTTCTAATACTGCCATAGCATCTGCCTTTTCGCCATGGTTGTGCTCGAGAAGAAAAGTCTTAATCCATCTTCACAGAAAAGATAAAAATTAGGAGGATTTTAAATTTTTAAATGCATCGTTTAGTGTTGATGTTCTCAGGCCAGTAACCCTCTTGGTGTCCTGAGACATTGCCTGACATGAAAAGATTTCAAAATATCATGTTTGTTCTATCTGTAATAGTACTTGTCCATACCTACTCATGGTCCTTACTGAATTCCCTCTAGAAAAATTTAAATAAATTAATAAAGTAGATCTATTCCTTTATAAAAGCATTAGAATCTTTCTAAACTAACATTTTTCTGGGCAGATTGTTTTCTGGAATGTTTATTGCGGAGAGGAAATTGTCTGTGTCAGCATTTAGCACTTGTTCACACATTAGAAATGTAAAGATTTACAGATCTATGAAACAACTCACCCCTTGGTAACTATTAAAGGTCTATAAATAAGTAAATTTAAAATAAGGGAAGGACAAGCTAAAAAAATTCCAAGGAATTGGCCTAACTCTTCAATGTATTTCAGTAGATAGCAGTGGCCAGGATTTAAAAAAAACCCTCCTCTTTTGAGCTGTATAGAAATCAAGGGTGATGCAAGTGAGTGTTTTAGGTATGAGTCTCTTGGTCACACGCAAATAATATACTCTGTGCCACCTAGAGACATGTTGGAATTGTTGCACAGCTCTGCTTGTACTTGCTGCTTTATGGCAAAAGAAAGGGAAACCATTGTCACGTATTGTGAAATGTTGAGTGTTAGAGTTGTTGCCCATCCTCTGAAAATTCAGGCCATTTTTACTCTTTAGTGGTTTTCTTTTAGACTCATTAGTATCTAAGTACTAAACCTGATTTTTAAAAATTTGTTCTCTGTATGTGCTTTTTGTTTCCATTAACGGAAAAAGTATGCATACATTTTAATCTGTAATGATTTTCTCTTAACAAAGAAGGAAACTTGTTTTTCCTAGTGTTAGACCATGGGTTTGCTTAGATGTAGTAATAATTTTGGTCAGAAGAAGTGGCACTCTTGCTGTTTTCAAATGGTCAAAATTTAAGGAAATGTGAAAGTTTATTAAAAAGCAAAGTCAAATGCTATCTTGGCAGGGGACTGAATGAGCAGTGTGCTAACTAAAGGATCAATTACCAATGCTTTATTTTATTGTACAAATGTAAAGATCATGTATCCTCTCTGGATATTTATACAATTTAACTCACGACTGTATTGCATAAGGGTTAACTGCACCTTTTTTTTTTTTCCCTTAAAATATACTCATTTCTTCTAAAGCAATCTAGCTGTAGCTGAATTCCTCTGACACAAAGGCCTCCTCCTGGTATCCCCACTCAATGCCTACTGGCCAGGAGGTTTGCAGTGATAATTTTAGTTGATTCCTGTTCTGTGCATATTTTCTTTTTCTTTACTAACAGCTTGACCTACACTAGAGTCTCTTTCACAAGGACCTGTTCTGAATAATGCTACATGCTGGTGCCCTTCAGTTGCTGCCAGCCAGACCTAGATTATCACCAGTTGATTTGGAGGCAAAAGGCTTTTCTTACCTTTTTCTTAACTTTGCAGTGATCTTGTCCTTAACGTGTGGCCATGGATTAAAGGGCTTCAGCTGCTCTCTAAACTTATGAAAAAAATAGTTGAATTCACAAGTGCAGAACCTGTTTCAGACTGAGTTGTGGTGATTTTTTGTGCCTCCAAACCAGTCCAATGGTTTAATCTCAAACATTGCTTAGAGGATAAAAAGTCATATTCTAAGAGAAATTAAATCCATGCTGATGTCTGCTAAATTGAGTTTAATGAAAGCTGCCCAAAATCTGTAACTTATCCAAGTCCTTTCAAGGAAACATAATGGGTTTTGACATTTTTTGGGATGGTAGAACAAATTTATTTCTTGTTTCTATGACTCAGGTTTATTAAATGAATGAATGGAATCAAAAGAAGTACATTGAAAACATTCCTACTCTGCAAATCATTTGTCTGTATGATTTCTTTAGGGTTTTCCAGGAGATATTGGTGTACCTGGATTAAATGGCCCTGAAGGTCCTAAGGTAAGATTATATGAAACCCTAATAAAAATAACAGTAAATAGTATTAATCTCTGAGATAAAGGCTCTGAGAGATGGACACTGGCATTATGAGAAGATAATCTTACTAATAGAATGCAGGTACTTTGCCTCAGGTATTTATATGAGGAAGTTATTGGAATATTTAATGCTGTCCATGCAGTTCTGAGTGTAATTACTGCGTCAGGTGGAAGCATGTAGTGGCAAAATAAGTGTGAGAAAATGCTATGGTAGCTAGAAAGTAGCTTATGTTTCACCTGTATTTAAATAAAATGCATGCCAAATGTTTGCAGATCTTTGTACTAGTCAGGTTCCACCTGTGCTAAAAATTGTTTTTAACAGTTTTTAAAAGAAATAGTGATTGAGGATATGGAAAATGTGTAAAGATCACATGCCTGATTAAATTATGGATAAAAAACTGGTATAACATTAAAGGATAAAGTTTATCTACAAATTGGTGCCAGAATAATTTAGCTTCTGCTCTTTAGTAGACTAAGATTTTAGACCCAATTTAGGCAATAATTCACATGCATAGAATTTTCAATGAAGCTTTGAATAAAAGCAGATATAGGAAATTTTTGTTGAATTGGAAATGGCAGAGACTAATACAAAAAGTGTGTGTGGCTCAGAAATTAATCCAGAAGAAAATGATTGAATAATATCTAAAGATTGACCTCTTGTTGAAAGGCAGGTACCAATGAAGTTCCTCACTCATCAGCCTTGGGACTATTCTTACATTGTGTTTTCTGTGGTAAATAGGTACAAGTATGGCAGAATGAAATCTGTATATGAAACAAAGTTGAGCATCTTTAGATTATCTAAAAAATGCACTTTTTGTTAATTCATTTCACTTTTTTCAGATTGATTCATGCAAGGAGTGCAACAATAAATCCTATTATAAACTTAGACCAAAGACATTGCCAGATATCTCTGAAATAAAAGCACAATAATGCAGTTAGAAATAATTTGAAATTGTAGAACGCATGAGGCAAGATGTCTCATTAATGCCACTGCTCAAAGCATTGGGAGGCTTTATCTCTGTAGTGCATTACTGGGGGTTTTTCTTCCAGAAGGACTTGATCAAGTGAGACTAGAGCCAGAAATAAGACTTGAATGGCTTTATTCTGAGAGACAATTTTTTATTCAAACAAAATGAAGACATTTTTTTGACCTTTAAGTAAACCAGAGGGCAGAAACTGGTGAGGCAAAAGAACTGTGCAAGACCAACAATATCATTTATCCAAGAACAAATCATACAGGTTGTCCATAAATAAACAGACAAGGAAATGACAACATTTTCTATCAACAGAATTGTGAAATTCTATAGCAGACTACTCAAGAAAACATAGGATGGGGAGCAGTAAATAGTTTGAAGATATGGTCTTATTTGTACCCGGAAGATTGTAACAATACCTCCATGCCAAAGGTGATCATTGTCAAGAAACCCCTCTAATAATCCAGTTGCTGAAGCCACTGCCAACATTTTCCGTATCTCTTCTTTTTCAGCTGTGTCAAGAGCCTGTCGCCAAAATAGACATGAATTGATTAGGAAGGCTGAGAACTAGTTATCCGATGGGGCAAATTGAGGAGAAGTTAAAATGTGTTTCTAGAGAGTGTCTACCTTCAATTCTGATCTATTGCTTCACTAATTTGTTTATGTGCATGTATACATAACGTTAGCAGCCCCCTATGAATGCATCTGTCCAACCGCTGCAGTGGCAGTTGTTCTTGTGTTTCTGAGTTACCAGGGTGTTTACAAAAAAAACCCCCTGTGCTGAGGAAGGACTCTGTCTAGGGTCTAGGAAAAATACCAGAAGAGAAATACAACAATTCTTGAACTGCAGTGGAGATTTAATTGTCCAAGGTTATACATGAGTGATGTAACAGATCTAATCCCTGCTGCTCAGTTTCTTCAGTGGGATCACACATTATATCTGAGAAGTTTTTGTTAGAGTTCTATTGATGTTTAATACATATGTTACTGATTTGTTACCTTTTCACAGATTCCAGAGAAAAGGAATACTAAGAGGTGGACTAAAATGTTTGAGACTCCATGTTCCTTTGATACAGAAATTACACAGCTGAACCAGATTCAGTGCTCTCCAGCACATTTGGTATTAGAGACAAAAAGCTTAGACAGCCTGCCCTAGTCAGGGAGAACTGATGGCTTACACTTGAAAAGAAGGATTACCAAACTGGAAAAGTTCTTATACTGCTCCCGGTACTGAGGGAGAAGGTCTGCATAACTTTGGAAATGTTTGGCTTTTGGGATTCCCAGCTGCCTTGAGTTGACTGCAGTTATAAAATTTTCCTCCAGCCTTTATTTTTAGAAAACTGTTCTCACTATGCTGCTATTTCCCTCATGTTTTTGTTTATGCTTCCTCAGAAGCAATACCCATTTTAGAAGCCAAGAGATCAGGGTAAGCTTTATTTTTTAGCAGTTGGTGTGGGATAAATTCAGCTTCTTGGAAGTTTAAGCTCTGTTGAGTGTGATCAGCTGTCTCTAAATGCCAGTAGAAGTTCTGGATTGTAAATTTTCCCCAAATTAGTGAAATAATCAGCAAATCTGATCTCTCTAAATCAATGTTCAAAGGATTTATTATGTAATTTAGTCTACAGAACATTACTCAGCTTGGAAACAATATTTTAGAAGGTGTTTGAACTTGATCCACCACTTATTAAAAAAAATAACGAAACACATTTTTTTAAAAAGGAATAAGAATGTTTTTAAGAAGTTCTGAAATAACTCTGTTTGTTCCCTGTGTTATTCTTTGCAAGTATTTATGCTCTCTAACCAAGAAAAGTGAGAGGAAAAGATGGTCAGAATATGCTGACTACCACTGTAGTTTTTCCAGCAATGTGTGTTGTACCATGGAAGAAGCTAAGAGCTTCCTTCCCCTGTTAGCTTATGTTTGTTTTTATAACACATTTTAATAAAGTGATTATTAGGAGTTTCATCTCTTCTGGAAGGGATGGTCAATTAGGAAGTTAAATATGTGAAATACAGGATACCCCATTTGCTGACTCTCCTTTTTTTCCAGACACTTTGGCACATATGTAATGACTACCTTAATTTTCTGTTTTTGCCTGAAACCCCAAGGAGGAGATGGAAATGTCATTTGGTATTAATATTCAGTTTACAGTCTATCTTTTTTTCTGGATTCAGTTAAGTGCAGTGGAAGGGTGTGTACAGTAGCAGTGCTGCTGCCATTTCTGCAGCGCAGTTACATTGCACTGAAATCCTTATCTCCTAATGGGCTTTGCTGTTTGAATAAAACAACAGTTATGCTAATGAGAAAATGTCATTACTAACCATATAAGAGTATTACTTACGTAGTGCTGCTGAAAGCCCTGCCATCACTTCTGTGGTGGTATGTCAACCAGCACTCCACCCCAGTCCTTCCCAGGCTCATGGGCTGGGCTCTTCAATGAAACTCACTACCTTGAGATGGCCTGTTCCATTTTTCTCCTCCATTTTACTTTGCCTGTTGAGTAGCTTGTTACTGGACCAATGCCTGAACCAATGTCTAGACTTCAGCTTCATTAGTACACAGTTAATAAGGCTTACACTTTCCCACCATTGCTTTCTTCAGAGGATAATCATATCTCTTCTAAAAGGCTGTTTCTTTGTTCCTGTTGCTTTATCTGATATTGTTAAGCTTAGGTTTCCCAGAACATTAATATGTTTATACTTTTTTTTTTGTACTCTGCCAGGTCAAGTGCTTTTCCCAATTATCCCATTGTAATTGGGATGCCTGAGGTTTTTGATACACTGCTAGCTGCAAAGTCTTTTTAACAAAGTTTTGAAAATGTTGGTGTGAGCAGTCATGAAAATTCCAAGCTGGCAGAGGTTAAGGTGCTTTATCTCTGGGTAGCTGATTCTAATCCTAATAGAAAAATAAGGGCTGAAAATCACAAGTAGTTTTGGACGAGCTAGTGGTCTAAACTTGCTTCGTAGTTTTTATCCATTGCAATGTTGTCAACACATTATTCTAAAGACTACCCTAATACAAGATCTGCACATTGATGATGCTTTAATCTTAATATGGTAGTGTCCTTTACCTCTTCAAAAAGAGAAAAATTGTTCTATTGTGTTCAAATATTTTATTTCCTTCTCACAACATAAAAAGAATAATGCTTCAGCTAATTCTGTGTAGAAGTTTTTATGATGCTTGGTTTTCTGCATCTTTGCCTGGCTTTCTATGGATGATACAAGAGTGGTAAGAGATTAGGTCTGCTACCTCAGTTTTGGGTTTTAGCCCAGGTTTGTAAGAGGAGAGAAACTAGACCAGCATGATTGTCAGCTGATGTAAGTTCTCACTGTGTTTGTTTGGATGTTTAGGGAGCCCTGGGTGACCGAGGGCCTCCAGGGCCACAAGGCCCCAAAGGAGTTGAGGTAAGATGAAAAAATTATCCAGTTAAGAGATTATGTTTCAGAGTTGTGAGGGGTTAAGATGGTTAGACAGCAATGGTTAGGTGTATGGTGTTGCCATGCAGAATTTTAAGTTTCTTTTGCATTTTGTCAAGTTTTTTAGAAAGTTTTTAGCAGACTAATGGGGCTGTGCATCCATTATGTGGTTTATTTTAATTTCAGTGGAATCTCAGATAATACATGTCCAGAGATGGATGTGGTTATTTCAGTTAAACTGGGGAGATGGGAGGGAAGGGAGTTAGCAGTATGGAAGTAGAGAAGCATATACCAATTTAATTACAGTGTCCTAGATACTCTTAAGTAAACACATAGACCCCTATTAACTGAAAGGGGAGAAAGGCAGTTCTTCATCTTGTAGATTCATCAAGTGTTCTTAATTCATCATCATAAAAATAAAACCTTATTTCATGTATGCTAAAAATAATTAACATTAAAAATAATTTAGTTGGTGATTCTGAAGATAGACCTCTAGACTTCTGAGTAGCTAAATGACGGGCTTCTGTGACAGGTACTGAGTGAGTGAAAGCTAACAAGGCCAGAATGAT
Organism: Donacobius atricapilla; assembly: GCA_013397315.1. Taxonomy (NCBI): domain Eukaryota; kingdom Metazoa; phylum Chordata; class Aves; order Passeriformes; family Mimidae; genus Donacobius; species Donacobius atricapilla. Next base: position 1,440,279 of record WBMY01014824.1, on the reverse strand, counting down.
GTGTTTCCAGGTGTTTCTATCAGACTTGGACTCTGACAAACACATATGAAATGTAGGATGATGTAATAAATATGAATGGTTAGCTGGAGACATTGTTTTTTAAAACTAGACTTGTCATCAAGATCATTGAAGTCCTGATTTCTTCCAGGGAGAAGTAGGACCAGCTGGACCTGTTGGAGCAGTCGGCCCAAGGGTACGTATAAGTAATTTTGTTAGGGCAGGCTATTTTTCAGTAGAAGTACTGATTTGAAATTAAGTTTACTGTGAGAAGTGATTGTGATAAAATGGCATCTCCTGAATGAATGTGTGTTTTTCCTCAGAATATGCTCAAAGCATAGCTGGGAGGGGAAATGATTTTCCATACAGGAGGTTTGAAAGGAAGTCACTGCTATAGTGCACAAAATATAGCACTCCTCTGAGACAGATGAAACTGCCATGCACTTCCTAGGGACTGAACCAGCTGATATATCAAAATATTTCAATTGGGGAAGAACCTACTCAGCTCACAGGGAGAAATATAAAGGATGCATGCGTTAAGAAATCTACCAGAAACCTGGCAGAGAGTTGCTGAAAACAATAAAGTGGATTGTCACAATGCTGTTTATGCTGACATGTTTTAAAAGATAGAAGTTTAAAACTATCATCCAATTTTTTTTTGTTAGTTATAAAAATATACTATTGTCCAAGAGTATTTTAGTGAACTTGAAGCTTGTTTTTAGAAAATTTCTATGCTAAAATTGATACTAATGGATTCTAGGGATTACAGGAGTGTCTCTAAGTTTATTGAATGCAATTTGATCTTCTGCCTTTATGTGATTTGATTATGTATGATAATCACTGACTTGGCTTTCATTCTGGATGACTTCCCATTTCTTGCATGAATTTGAGAGTATTTTCCACTGTTTTCGTCTTTTAGAGTGGATATATGCCTACATCATTTTTCCTGTTCACTAGCTAGTCAAAGCTGGAAATTTGCTTTCTGTTAAAAATTATATTGAAATATTTATTTACCACATAGATTAGGTGTTAAGACAAACGAACCCATACCAAAACAAAAAAAAAAAAAGGGCAAAAAACCAAACACAAAACCCTCCCACAAAAGTCTCTTTATTTTTTAGCTGAGGAAAACATGCAAAAAATGGCCTAGTATTTCAAAATTCTCTGTAACTTAGTTCAATATTGAGTTTAATCTCCCTGAGCTTCTGCTGAGAGCCTCATGGAATTTTTTATTTGGCTGCATCATCCTTTGAGTCTCCTCCTTGGGCAGGGCTTCATGGCAGCAACTCCCATGTGGTGCTGTGGCAATTGGAAAAGAAGATGTTGTAGTGGGTGACTCATGGGCAGTGAGACACCCACCTTCACATCCTCCACATCACTGGGCATGCACAGGCCACCAGCAGCTGGTGTCAAAGTGACCCAAGAGGAAAAATTTTTGTGTAACCTAGCAAACTGAAATATTTTTAATCTATTTTGGGTCAATTTGACCTAAATTATTTAGGTTTTTATTTCTCTCAGTGGGAAATGTGCAGATCATTGGCATGTCTTACGGCTCTCTGGTTTCTCTCTCACAACAAGCTGTTGAGAGTAGAGTATGTGCATCTGAAATGAGCCCCAGGGTTGCTGTCTCTAGACATTTTTAGTAGTTTGCTGGCTAACATCCCCTTCCGAAATGAGAGATAGGGGTAAAGGGAGTTTTGCTTGATGGGCAGCTCTGCCTGGTTTTCCTCCTTGTCCAGGGGCTCACAGGCTCTTGCCTGGATTCTGTGGCTTCTCTTGACTCCAGCTGTTTCACAGCTCCAGGCCAACTTGTTTGTGCTGCTGCTGTGCTCTGTGCTCCCATCTCTGCTTGTCCTTGGTGCCTCGCTCCCTCGTGTAACACATTCTGATATTGTGTTGGTGAGAGTCACAGCCCTGGCTTAAATCTCACATAGTGTAGCAGGATGGAATCAATAAGCTGCTGAACACATCTGTCTTTTTAAATTATGCTTCCTTGACTGCAACTTGGTGTTCATTTGATTTACATAGCCTTTGCTTCCATTTTCCATTAAAGGAGTTTTAAAAAGTGCATGTTACATCTGAAAGTAGATGCTATCACATTTGTTTTGTCTCTGCACTAATTAAATAGCCATGAGGGCAGAGGAGGTCCCTGAGAGGGACCTGAAGAAGTGGTCTGGCCATCCATGGCCCCAAGGCACCATCAGCTGTCAGCTCTGTCTTCAGCTGACGGATGTGTTTAACTTGTGTTTCGCAGCCTCCAGGAGTGGGAATTCTTCATTCTCCTCATCAGTCTGCTTCAGTTGTTTGCCTGGTTTACAGACCTCTTCTCTAATGTCTAGCTGTTCTATCTGAAAGTCTTGCCTGAGTTTTTCTCACTACAACCTTGCTTCCTGCCCCACCGACTTTATTTGTGGCCATGGTTAAATAGGTTAGTCCTCTTTTCAGCCACTCTTACTTAATTTTCTGGGGCCTGTCTGAAGTAGGTAAAGTATCCTGGTAGGTGATATATTGTAAACCTTTCATTATTCTTATGAAACAATAACGGACCGGGTTTCTAGTGCTCCTGAAATCCTTATCCCTTTAACAATTTCATGTCAAAATAGCCAATCCCTGGTTCAGATTTGGGCATGTGGCAAGTTGGCAGCCATAGTATTTCACCTAATTTTTCTCCCTCCACCCTCCCCTGCCCTTTTTTCTGACGTATGCTTTTAAAAACGTGAAAGCGACCAAAAACCCCTGGGACCTACCTGGCCAATGCTGCCATCAAAATAGATCATCTTCTTCTGCAACAGGATTGAATATGAACCTGCACAGGGGTTCTCAGTCCCAGCTCAAAAAAGAATTCCCATGTGTCTGTCTAAAGCAACTGGAGACAAAACTGAGGATGTTCCCCTGCTTACTCAGGATGTATCTCAGTTCCAAAGACCTCAGCCTGTTTAAAGTGTGGAAGAGGTGTTTGAGGTGAATCTGATCATATCATTTGGTGTTTCATTCATTCTTTCCACACCTTCCCACCCATTCTATTCCAAAATCAAATATTTACATTCTCTTCAATTAATCCTTCCACATTAAAAAAAAAAAGCTGATTTTTTTGGTGCTTGCTTATTTGTTCTGTTAAAAAAAAGGAGTTGCCATACTAAAGATGTGACTGTGTATATTCAGTTTCCTCCCACTTAACCCTCTATCTCAAAGGCTATCCAGTGATGAGCAGTTTCTCCTGGTGTTCTCAAATCTGCCCCACACCCCCAGTGCAGTATTTTCTGGAAGTGCCTTCCTGTGGGCTGAAGGCATGTTGGAAGCTTACGGAAGGATTGATATAGAGTGATAGAGAGAGATATTTATATTACACACCTCTACCTACCAGTTGTGAGGTGAAAGGAAGCACAGTTGGTTGCTGTTTCCTGAAAGAGAAGGGTAGAACTTTCAGTTAATATTTTAGGAAACAGACATTTCCTTTGGGATTACCCTGCCCTGGAAGAGTAATTTTCTCAGGGTTTTGAGAGCAGAAAAACAGCCATCCCTAGTTTAACCTTCTGTCAATGGCTTTTCTTCCATGTGTAAATGTATTGTATTTCTGTTTAAAGCCAAATCCATGTGTTTCAGATTGCTTTACCAGTTAAATCCACTTGTTCCATTTTCTGACCAACTTCCATCTGTTCTATGTCCTTTGCAGCTAGTACATAGCTGAGGAATGACAGCCAAGAAACCTTTACAAGCTGTAACTCAGTTCAGTTCTCATAAGACTTAAAATTATCAAGGTAGTTAATAGGGGCCACTAGTTTTCTTTTGATGAGTTCCACTTAAAGCATTTTTATGTTACAGTCTTGCTGTATAGAAAGACCTGAAGTTTCTTTACAACAAACTAGTTAAACAGCATGTAGTGACCTGCAGAAGCCCATCACTGGTTCTTTGTTAAGCCTTGTGGAAAGACATGGCTGGCTTTATCTGGTTCTCTCAGAACTTCCCTTCATGGTCTTTTCTCCCTGCATTCCTGGCTGTACAATATTTTAGTCTGTTGGCAAAACCAAAAATATGTTCCTGAAGTGATTTTATTTGTTGGAACTTGTTGGGCAAATTGGGATCACTCAGATAGGCAGAGAGAATGAGAGTGATAGAAAGGGATTAATATGAGAAGTCATAGAGCCTATAATTTTAAGCCATGTAAAAAATTCATCAGATGCCCAGAAACTGACACACATGTGCTCTGAAAGACAGGTACAGAGCAGTGGAAGCAAAAGAAGCAAATGAAAAAAATGTCTCTTTTAAAGGAACCTTCTATTTTCTGTTACTTTAGTTGCTTTTTTCTCAGGACAGCTTATGTGGAATGAAAAGCTCTTATTATGGACTCTGGCAATTCCAATTATTCAGTTTGCTGGAGCAGCTGCTGAGAATTTCTTTTTAAGCACAAATTTGCATGGTTTTGATACTGAATCATTAAAATGTTGAATTAATTTTCTTTCTCCAGTTGTCAGCCTCCAGCGATCTCATCAGCAACTTGCCCAAGAGCCAGGTCCAGTCCTCTGGACCTTTATTTGCTGGACTAGGGCCTTTTCCTCAGAGCAGATGGGGAAAGTTTTTCCAAGCAGGGCTGTGCTGTCCAGATAGCCAAATGGTTAGGCCATGTTTTATGTTGTAGAGGAAGTACAGTGTAGTAGGAGGGAAAATAATTTCTTAAAAGGGAGACATAATTAAGTTATAAATATTTAATTCAAAATTAAGGGGGAAAGCTTTCTAGTGTGTGTGCCTTTGTGGTGTGAGTGAGGACAGAGGGAGGGATGCATGTTGTAAAGGGTTTTAAAAGACCCTGTCAGTTTGTGGCCTCCTGCTCTGACTGATGTTGCTGTATCTCTTCTGGCTAACAGTGTTATTACCAGAGTATCATAGCAACAGGATCTGTCAGCAGCAAAATGCCAGTGGAGAGAAATGAGGCTCAAAATCATCAATTTTCTGAATAAAGAGGAGAGGGTGTTTGAGCTGATTTTGTCTGGCTGAGGAAGGACAGTTATGACACCGGTCCCTCAGGTCTAAGCATCAGATTTTATTAGTGTTGAGTCCTTATTCTGCTGGAATTAAACAGGAGAGAATGTTGCATCACCTTTTTTTTTGTCTCCCTAATATGTTTTATCAAAGTGAAATTGAAATGTGTTTCAATCTTGCATTGTGACAGTTTTTCCTCAGTGTTAACTGCTGTAAGGCTTAATACAAATTTTGCTTACTGTTCCAATATTTGATGAAATATTAAACAGTGTATTTTCAGATATAGATCTCTAAATATACTTGCTTAAATTTTTTGTACTAAATATTACTAAACTGTAAATTTTTAGTGCATGCATTTTGATAAATAGATAAACTGCGATGAAATTATCTTTTTGAAATAAAATATATACAATATTTTATTCTAATCCTTATTTTAGGGAAAACCAGGACAGAAAGGCTATGTAGGTGATCCTGGACCAGAAGGGTTAAAGGTAAATGATGGTTTTATGTATGAAATAGAATGTGTTTTGAATAGAGTAACACATAGCTATTTACAGTGACATACCAGTGAAAGGGTATGAGTGCACATGCTTCCAAAGAATATAAATGTGTATTATCCTGAGGATTCTGATTTCTTGCAAGATCCTGTTTTGATAAAGGAGAAAATTGGGCTGCTCTAGGAGACAGGGCTGTGTGAGCAAAGACTACACGTGCTACAATGACATCAAACAGCCTGGGAGTTTGAGGGTGCCTGGACTGGGGGCAACAAGGGACTCAGGGCAGTTCCTACACTGGCAGGATTTTGGAAGTGTGAATGGGGATGAGATGAAGTGCTGCAGCTCAGAAGAGGAGCTTGTGGCAGCAGAATTTCCTTGTGCTGATTTGCAATCTGTGTAAACAGTATGCAAATAAATGTTCATTAGTTGTTGGATAACTGTGGTCATAGTTACAGCCAGATAATCAATAGTGCTTGTATACCCAGCTTCCACCTGTGAAATACACAGCAAAATGTTCCAGTTATGTAATAGTGTTATTTTGGAGAACAGAATTAATTAATACTTAATGACAGTTTCAAGATTTTGGGGGAAGGGGGAGAAGTTTGTTAAAATGTCAAATATCAATTTTCCTACTATTTCATAACAAAATTACTGTTATCAATAAAGTGCACAGGCAACATTTACTTTGAAACAGTAGTGAAATAGTAAAGGCAATTTGCTGAAAGGAAGATTTAAATTTAAAAAAGAATAATTCATTTAGAGTATTTGCTGACCTAGTGTGTTTCATGAGCACTTAATTGATAGTTTTTATTTTTGCACACAAATCCTGAATACCTTAGGACATCATTTTACCAAGTCAAAATTAGCCAGTGACAAAAATTGTTTTGGTTACTTAATTTTAGCTTTTAAAGTTTTAATTGGCAGATGTAATTTAGAAAACAAAGAAGCTCCTAGGAAAACAGAGGACTTTAATATTCACATATGAAAGAAATTACTTTTCTAGTGAACTACATCATCTGTTTTCTACATTTAACAGGGAGAACAAGGAGACCAAGGAAACCTTGGAAAAACTGGTGAAGCAGTAAGCTTGAATTCTCTTTCTGGTTTAATTTTTAGTTCTGTTTTATTTGTGAGCAAATGAATACTTTGTTGCAGACATTGTCTAATGAGGCTTGCCTCTATTCGAAGCTGTAGTATGTCAGTTATACCTTTGTAGTCTTTGAGATTCATACTATTTAAAGAAATTTCTCATTTTAAGCATTTTCCAAAATTATTCTGCTTTTCTCTCAATATGTTGTGTGAATATTGGAAGTGGTTGTAGGGGTTTTCCAAGGCATGTCCATGTAAGTGAACAAATGATCCTTTTCCAGTTAAATCATTTGGGAGGCTACATTTAGCCGGAGATGTTTTTTGCAGGCTTGTTCTGTCTACGATCCATAAAATCACAGAGCTCAAGGTGATCTTGTGGTGACATGTAGTCCATCCTCTTCTGCCTAGGCAGGATCTGTTATCTTTACATAATTTCTGACAAATATTTGTCTAACCGGTTATTAAAAAGCTCCAAGAGCAGGGCTTCTCTATTTTTAAAAAAGTTTTTCCAGTTTTGTAACCTGATTCCTTTTTGCTGGAAACAGCGTTTTACATATGGTGGTTGTTATTCTGTACCTCTTTCATTCTTTCTTTTCAGGCTTAACAGTCCCAATTCAATTAGCCTGTCATGTTTTTGAGATAATTTAAGTCATTCTAACTCCCCTGTAGCCTGTTTCCAATTCATCCAAACATCTGTGACTCCAGCCAGCTGCTCAAACTGCTAAGAATACTGAGAGAAAGGAAACATTGCTTCTTATAAGGCTACTTCTTGCATAGATGTGCTCATTTTTACAGTAGCGCATTATTCAGTTTGAGGTCCACAGTCTCCCATCCTTCATTTTTTAAAGGACTTATCTCTCACAGTTCTTCCACGGTAGGTGATTTTTTTAGTTAATTATTGCCACTGAAACATACCACACTGCAATTCTCTCTACTTAATTTCATCCCCTGCCCTTTTGTATTTTTAACTTTTGTTTGAGATTTATGAGCAGATGTGAGCTTGTCTGCCCATGCTTAGTTACCCAAATGTTGAGTAGAACGTGACCAAATTGATTTTATTTCTAGAGCTAACATATGCTGAGGAGAGATACCACACACTGGTTTGGGCTTAGTGCTGTACTACTCATATAAACTCTGTTCCCCTAAGTGGGTAGTCAGAGTTAGCTCCTCATTGTCTACAAAATACTGAGCCAATGTACCTGAGGCAACTCATCAAATGGTTGGTTACTGCAGAAATTTTACAAACTGCTTGTTGGTCAAGTCCAGCTCCACTGTGCAATTTGGAGATTGTACTCTGGGGAAGGGGACTGAGAAGCTGGACTCTCAGTCAGTTAGAAGTTCCTACTTACACAGGAACCAGCAGTGCCAGGCTGTAAGGTCCCCTTGAAATTCACCCAGCATATCTCCAAGTGTAGCTTTGATTACATGTGAATTCTGTTTTTTAGCCCATGAGATGTTAGGGAAAACTGATAGCATTTACTGTGTTGTACAGTGCCACATGCACCAGAACCCTCAACAAAAGACAAAGCTAGGCTCAATCTTGAGTCATTACATCAATAATAGTCCATGAAACAGTCACAGAAGCTAGTTACTTAACCTTAACTTTCTGGGTTTGACAGATTTTTTTTTTTTGCTCCTCAATGAACTTGAATTCAGTAGACACATTTTCCACAACTCAGATATTTTGTATGAACATAATATCTTTCACCACTAAAAGAGCTCCATTCTATGTAGTAATTACTAGCTCAAACACATAATCATTAATGATATGTTGCAGTGATGCTGAATAAAATAATCATAGCAGCGAGCTAACTGTAATCAAGGTCAAGCTGCAAGAATTAAATAGTATCTTCTATGCCAAACAAGGGGATGTTGCACCTCTGTTACAGTGTTATAAAGAAAGGTAATTATGGCCCATCATTAATTGCCATCTCCCACATGATATTTGGAGAATTTACATGTGATACAGGATGACACACAATACCTGAAAACATAAATAGTTTCTGAGTTATTGATAAATATTTCTTATTTTTACCTGTGGATTGTAGAATGTCTTCTAAGTTATGTACATGTGTCTTATCAAATGTGCTTCATTGGCCCTTGATCTGTTATCACCCTTGCATTACCTGGCAGCAGAGGAACCCTACATGATCTTTAGGGGGATAATATATATTTTGTTGTCATTGAGGCCAGTAGTGAAACACCAAGAGGAGACACAAGCACACTCAACTCTTAGAACTTTCAAATCCCCTTTCCTTCACCTTATTCACCACTGCGATCTGTAAGCTTTTCCAAGAAGAATTGAAAAGTACTAACAGGAAAATGATGTTTTTTCTCATATGCATAAAATGCTTTTCCAGACATGAGTCCTGATGCAAAATATTCACTTCTGTATGCTTTGGACACAGATTTTGCTTCCAGCTTCTCAACTGCTTCTGTTTGTAACAAGTAATTTCTCTTTCTCTTGGCATGCACATAGAGTATGGATTCTTAATTCACAGATAAATCCACTCCCTGCTATTCCGTATTGGCTCTGGTGCCATGAGGGCATCTCTGGAATCAAACATGACACACGCAAAACAAACAAACAAAAAGTTTGAAAAACAGAAGGAAGTTTGAAAAACAAAGTACCGGAGCAAAGCACAAGTGCTACCAACTGCTGGGACAGATTTTGAGATGGAGTCAAAAAAAGATATGGTGTAAGGCATCTGTCCTTACTGATGCTTTGTGGAGTTTGTGTGCTACCAAGTGCTCGGTCACACTAAACACAAAGAGAAACTGTACAAATAGCAGTAAAAAATGTGCAACTACTGTACAGTTTATTTAATAGTAAAGGCAAAGGGAAAATGAAGTTGCTAAAAAGTTGATAACAAGCCCAATGTCCAAAAAAATTCTGTGTATTTGGTTTCTTCCTTCTGCACCACGACCTCACCAGCTTCCATTTTTGGCTTGTCTATGGTTTTCTGTTTATTCATTATGTCTATCGACAGATTTCTTCAAAATACAGGATATAACACATATTTTTAAGTCCATGGTAAAAATATATTATACTGCTTTTTAGCAATGGGGAATCCATCACAGCATTCCAGTTTTCCAAGTGGTAACTAATGCATTTCCTGTATAAGCTGTTCAAAGAAGCAATTTTGCAGTAATAAATCCTGTAAATGCTGAATTCATGGCAAATTAGACCATGACCACGTGTGCCTGTCTGCTATTGATACCAAAGGGCTGTACCAATATTTTTCTTCTGTTTCTCTCAATTTGCTTGCTTCCCTTCATATCATTCATCTCCTGTTTTTCACTAAAATGTCTGCCACTGCTGTTTGAGGTGCCAAAATAGTTATTCCTTTTCTGTAGTAACTTTCCCATGTCCTGCTTAATACCTGCTTAGAAAAGTACAGATGGCAACTCTGCACAAGCAGGGAAATTTCAACTGCAGGAGATTGGACTGTAACACTTGGTTTTTCAGCCTAGTAATGTGGAATATGTGCTGAAATACAGCTCTGTCAATAGGCTAGAGGCCATAGTAGCCAACGTTTCTTAGGTCACATGAAGTAGCTGATTCTTCAGAGAATATTTCTGCCAAAATATTTCTGGATGCTTTCCACTGTGGAAACAGAGTAGACTAAATTTATAAAATGTTTGCTGTGCTTGTAAGCTTAAATGACACATATTTAAGAGTAGATCAGGAAAGTGCCTAAGGTCAGACTTCAGACACTATTCCTTAACTAAGTCTTACAACAAAAACTGTTTTTCTGGCCACAGCATATGTTGTTTGTTTAAAGGGGAAGGGAGCAGATTCAGGTAGGGATGCTTGGTTCAGCAGAGCCCTGAGCTCTGGTAAAATCCTGTTCCTTGCTGCAGGATATTTGGTTAACTGCAGGACCATCAGGTCTGATTGAAGAGGGATTGATTGGTTAAGATCGTGAGAAGCAAGGGTACAGCAGACAGAACAAATGTATGCTGCTGATGAGACAAAATCTTTTGGAAGCTATGCCAAAAGGAACAACCCCTTCAGCTACTGAGAAAATTCCCCTTACTTTTTAGGGGAGGAAAATCTGACTTTGCTGAATGCTGTAACAGGATTTTTTTATGCTTTTATGCTTTTTTTATGCTGTTCAGTGATGGAGAGCAAATATTTGAAACTAATTTCAAGCATCTCATACAAATGATCTGTTTGTTAAAACATCAGGGATGATTTAAGAAAATGATTTCTTGAATTATTCAGAACTCATCTCAATTTAAAACAGTTGTTTTCCAGGATTATTTTAGTGTTTGATAATGCTAGTGTTCACCCAGCCTGTGCCACTCTCAATGACTAAGTGCATGTTAATTCCTAGTTTTCCTTGCCACCCCTGTTAAAGAAATTCAGTCTGTATACTTCTGAATTAGAAATCCTTGATGTTTATACACACATTGAGACAGAGTACAAGGGTAGAACTGTCAGCTGTATTATGTGAGACTGGTGTCAAAAGGCAGAGTTCATGAACACAAATCCTGGAAAAATAATCTCCAGAATTTACATGTCAGCAAATTTCTCTGGTTGCACATAGTTTTTGAAACAACAGAAAGAAACCAAGCTGAAATAAAAAGTGCTTTGCCATGAAAAAATAACCTTACAATGCAGCAAAAGAAAAATGTTCAGGCTGTCAGTGGCAGCTCCAGAGCAGGCTGCAAATGGTCAGTCTGCCGGAGTCTGTGAATGGCAATAAAATACTGCAGTCAGGCCATGTGCCTTGTAGCTGAGTTGCTTTTGGGAAGAATAACCATAAAGCAATTACCACATCTTTCAGAGAGGTAAAAATTAGCTGGATTAGCCACCAGGGATGCATAAGTCAGGGAGAATGGAAACTACAATTCCTTTTGCTTGAAGAAAAGATTAAGTGAACTTTAACTGATGTGTTCAGGATGCTCAACAGAAGGAGTTGTTTGAATTATCCTGAAAACTCTGGGCTTTAGGGATATACAAAAGCGAATTTTAAACCATAGGCCAAAAGATAAATCAATTGAGAAAAGCCTTTTTTAAAAAAGTCTGGTGAATGCATGGGACATTGCCAAGGGCTTCCAAAGAAGGAACTGCTTCAGCTGCTTTCGGAAAGAGGTTGGATAGAGATTATTGTAAGTTCTGTGAAGAACTTAACAGTGAATGGAAATAAAAATACTTCTGCATCTTATGTTATGCTTCTTGTTTGTATCCTACGTGACCTGATACACTATAGTTCCTCCAGAGGAGAGGGAAGAAAGAGGTAACAGGATCTAGAGGTTGGCTTTATCAAGCTGTTGCTCATTTTTCTTGAAGGATTTTCTAGTGGTTCTCTTTATCATTTGGTTTCAGCTAGAGGAATAGTACCTGCACATGGTATCTGCAATTTAGCTTCCAAGGTTTTGCCAGTGAACACATCCTACCCCCACTTTGTCAGGCAGCTTCTCTTAACTGCAAGCATTTAAGAGAAGACAAGTGCTATCAAACAGAATTACCCTGCTTCACACTGGAAACAAAATTTAATCCATTTATTTCTTTCTTAAAACTGGTGTAGATTAGGTGATTTGTGCCAGTACATTTTGCTTTTCAAATATTCAGGTGTTGCTCTGATTTTTTTAGCCTTTTCTTCTGTTTTACAGTTTTATGTTTTGGGTTTTTTCTCATGCTCTGGTCTGTAAACACTAGCCACTGTTATTGTAGTTTTCAAGGTAGTTTACATTCTTTGTCTTAGAGATATGGACAGCTGATGGACAGTTGTCCTGACCAATGGGATGGGGAGAGGTGTCAACCTTCTCCCCCAGTCCCTGGCCTTCTGTAAATATGCTATATATTAGAGCCAGACTTTCAAATAAAGTAGAGTTTTAGTTCGTGCCTTCTGATCAAAGTGTGAGTGTGTGTTTGTGTGTATGTGACAAACTGCATCATCCAGGTAGTTGAATTTTTGAGTCCTTTAAAGAATTGAGTGAAATATCAGCTGCAAGGTACAAATGTGGTGCATCTCTATTCTTATTCACTTCCTCCATTGGCTGTAGCAAATATCAGATTTTCACTCAGATTATCACCTCTACTTGATTACCAGGTAACTTTCTCAAAAGACAGAAAGTTAATAGAAAAATGCTGTTGTGACAAGATAGTATTTGAAATTTATTATGTCATCTCATTAAATCAATGTTAAATAAAAATATTTGAGAAGGCTGAACTGTAAATTAAATAGCACTGGATTGGAAAATTTTCAATTACTACTGACGAGCACATTGAAGTACAACCTGGCAGGTAACTGCTCCCACAGGAATGTTTGGAACCAGCTGTATATTCATTTCTCACTACCAGGTTTTTCAATGGATTGCTTCATACTTGGGTTTGCATTAAGTGTACAATGTGTTTTCAATTATTCAACTACAGTCCAGTTTCTAACACAGAGCATATGCCCTGGCAAGATGTTTTTGTCTTTCTCAGGCATATGTTAGTTGTGAGATCTGGTCTCTGATTCATTTTCCACAAAATGCTCCTGTCAAGAAGGTTTCTAAAATGCTGTTATTATGCTGGTTTTGTCACTGGAGACTTTTACGTAAGTTCTTGTACATGAAAGTTGATTATTTTTTTAATAAGTTACTGATTCCTTTTTTTAATCACTTCAGGGTTTTTGCTTTACTTTCTTGTTTTTTAATACATTCAGTTTTGTATTTGGAATGCACTGCTGTTCCCAGAGGATTGAAGGGATGCTGGAAGACATTGATTCAAGAGATCTGCTTTGGACTGTATTCATTTTCTTACATAAGATGGAGAGAGAGTTGAAACCTCAATCCAGTCTTAGTAGCTGGCCTTTATATCAAGACAGTCCAAATCTGGGATTTTAAGAGCTGCATAATCTTACAGAAAGTCTGTAGGGAATGATGTAGGGAGAACATAATTTTATGGCTAATATGTTAACAGAAAAAGATGTTTTGCTCTCTGTACTTCCTTTTCACTGAATGCTACTAATTGTTTGAAAATTCAAAATTACATTCCTAAGTAAGTTTTTTGGTTATCTTGCCTCTGTGCATACCAGCCCTAGTACTTTCTCAGTCTCTGTTTTGAACAGAGGGGTGGAAGAGTATTTAGTTAACCCGTCATGAATTTTCTGCCCCTGAACTCCCTGTTGCTTTTAGCATTTCCTTGACTTCACTTTTAGTCATCTTGCCTATTGGTTTGCTTTCCCCAGATATGCAATTCCAGTTATGCCAAGTTTCTTTTACATCTTTCATATCAACCTTCTTAGTGTTTTTGCTGTAAATTTTCTTAACTACTTTTGAGGCATAGCCAATCTATAGAAAACTATTTGACACTCAGCTTCTGCCCTTGCTCTGGAGGGTGCCATAGGCTTGCCCTAATGTGCTAGGGAATAGGACAGCACATTCACAGTCACTGCTTCCTAATCATTCCAGTTCTTTCACCCCAGAGCAACCAGGTCAGGAAGACAGTACTTCTGAATTGAAAAGAGAACTTGATCAGAGGCTGTATATTAAATGGTTCACTGCTGTGGCAAGGCACAGCTCCCCATCTTTCTGATCAGCATCTTCAGTCCTGTAAACAGTATGGCATTCAGTGGGAGATCAGGAGTGTCCCTGTGGAAAGAGAATGGGTCTGAGTTTCACCTTGGCTTTAATTATGCCTTCTGTTCTTTCTGGAGTAAGAAAATCAAAGTGATTAGTCTTTAGCATTTTGAAACTGTACCTCCACACCTCTTACCTTGATAAGCAAGAGTACAGGTTAATTCTTTGTCTCACAGATTTCTGCCTGCTACTGAGGCCTGCTGTTGGCTCTGACTGGGAGCTTTTGCTCTCAGAGTTCATCACAAAAGTTCCTCATTGCTGCCAGTGACGTCTGGGCTATTGCCTCAGTGCCAATATCACCTGGACCCATCTTTGGCTGTTACCCAGGCAAGAGACATCTCACTTCTGACATATAATACACAAGTTCCCACACATAATATATCAGTCCAGCTGCCATAGAGAGGCCTGCTTATCTCTTCAGTTCCCTCCATAAAGTAATTTGTGCCAGTATTGTCAGCCTCAAAGGCAGCTGTATCACTGGCTCGTTGCAATATATTTAAACTGTGGGATTTCCAGCATAGCTAGCAGTCCAAGAGAACAAGTAATCATTAAATCTCTACTTCACTTTGCACCTGTTCTGTTAAAGTACTTGAGGTTGAACTGTATTCACATTATATAGATAAGCACTGGATTTTTTTTTTTTTAAGTAATGCCTTTTTTTAAAATTGCACTTCAATGCTAGTGTAGTGCTGCTAGTGCTAGTTCCTTCCTACATACATAGAGGTGGCGATGCCGATGTGTGAATTGACATAACTGACTTTTTTTTTCTTTTTGAAGTGTTACACACACTGTACAGTTGTGTATTATATCACTACTGGGAGCTTCCACATTTCTGCCATGTTCCAAGACCAGTCATGCAATGTACTCTGGGCATTTAGTGCTTTTTCTTCAAGCTTAATGTGCCATATTTTTCTGAATTGGAATTTTGCGCTGTAATTTCTTGTAGGCTTCATAATGAAATAGATATTGTAATCACTGGGAATAAGGTTTTTAAAAGTACTCTTCTCATCTTTCCCATCCCATATGGTCATACTTGTTCTATCCAGTGGAAATTTGTGAGAGAGCCTCAGGAGAGAATTATTTCATTTTTGAATGCTCTGAAAGGCTCTGATCCTCTGACTTCAAAGGCATTTGGGGCTACTACTCTTGTAGGGAAAATTCTGACAACACCTGATCCAAAATAATTTTTGTTTTGACTGCATTTCAGTTTGTTCCACTAAATTTATTCCCTTTTAAATTTGTGGTCAGACTGCAGTGCTAGCAGAGCAATTATCATCTTTATTTGTATGTTTGTAAAGCTTTTAGCAGTGCAGGATTGAGCTCAGTGACAGATCTAAGTTGGTATGGTAGTATTGTGATGAAATTAATGCAATTTCCCTCCTGGCAGTAGCTATTTGGAGTTGATTTGCTGGGATGCGGGGTCCTTCTGCCTGGAGTGTGAGCCAGGTTAACTCATGCAGCCCTCACTTTCCCACAGGTGCACTTAGACAGACATGGGGTCCTCTGTGATGAAGGAATGGGCCCTGCTCTGTTGCTGGAGAGCTGCTGACCATGAACTAGTGTAGATATCATGCAAGTAAAAGTCTGCTTTCTTTCCATACAGGGATCAGCTGGCTTACCTGGAGAGGCTGGGCCATCGGGAAGCCTTGGTGAAAAGGTATAATAATGTACCTGACTACTCAGCAGCTTTGAAAACCATTGGGGTGATAAAGTATGGGTGAGAGATCATTTACTGGCCACTGTCAGAGCTAATATTCCTATAGGTATTTCAGAGCATGGGGATGTAATAACTGGTAATCCAAATATTCTTATTTGAAGTATGTGTCTGATATCCTTGATTTTACTTCACAGTTAATTTAGAGTTGATAGATTTGATACCTTACTTATATCCCTTTCCTATACTGCTATTCTGTCAGAGAAACTGGCATGAATTAGACTTGTTTTGTACAGTACTCAGTGGTTTTGTACTACTACATAATGAAGACAAAAGTAGAAAGGTAAAACTTGGCTGTATACATTAACTGAATAAAAAAGACAAGACTGAGTTTTGTCTGCTGTGCAGTAACAGTTGTGTTTGTGAAAGTTTGGAAGACTCAGCGTGACTAAAACAGTATAAATAGCTTAAGTGTATTTGATGTGGTTTCATTTAGGTGAAGTATTTTAAAACTGAAAACCAGGAACTTATTACTGGGCTGCATGTCAGCTTCAATTATGATAAAAACATAATTGTTTGTCACAATGATGCAGCACCATTTGTATTTCTTACCTGCAGGGCTGAATTATTTCACCTAGACTGGTGTCTGCTATTTAGATATTTTATTGAGAAAGTCTTAATCTACTATTAGGAATTCCAATAAAATCTGATAATAATTTATATAATCAGTGAAAGGAAGTACATCAGTGGAAAGCCCTGCTTTAGATTTAGACAAATCTCATATGGTTTTAGTCATAGTATCATCTTTGAATTTCATGTCAAAGGATTCTTGTTCTTCATAATTACACTTGGCCCAAAAAAGATTACTTTGCGATACTGCTGCTGGTTTAGCTAGGAGGGGAAAGGCACTAAAAGACTGGCTAATTTATCATCAGCAAATGGAAGGAAGCTTTTTCATGGTGCAATAATTGTCATTGCTGCGGTGTTTCTGTAGAATTTATTGTCTTCCTCTCTTATGGATTAAGTAGTGCAAGGTAAACATGCTATGTGGATTTAAATGATAATTGTATTTCCAGCATAATTACTGGATGCAATATGAAATATAGTGTTATTACTATGTCATGTGGACTATTTGTAATGAAAGTGTAATCTTCTGAGGATAATCTAGAGCTCAGTCTGATATTTGGGCTGGATGTGACATGAATGAAAGGTGGAAAGGTATGGAAGACCAGGAAGAGACCCTTCTTGCTTCCCCTACTCAAGTTGTTTCAGCAGCTGTTAGAAGAGTTGGCCTTCCTTTTAGATCTGTGCTCTCCTAACACATACTGAAGGAAAGAGGAAGAGAGAAAAAAAAATTTTTTTTCTTTGTTTGCTGTCCTGAATTTTATGGATTAAGGAACATACTATAAGTATGATACACCCAACAGAAGGAAACAGACCTACTAGCAGAAGTTCTCAGAGACTGATGTAATCAAACCTCTTGTTCAGTCTTCTGGGAAAAGACAAGACAGAGAAACTCAGTTTTATCATTTTTTCAAAATATGTATGGGCTTGTAGGAGGAAGGAATGCATAAATTAAAAAAAAAAAGAAAAGTTAAAAAAGGTCTCTGCACTGTTTCTGAAGGGCAGTCTCTCAACCAATAGTGTGATGCACTGCCAGGTATGCTCAGTGGACATGGGAAAAGGGGAAGAATATTCAATGCTCTTTTCTTTTTCTTCTTTTTTTCTTTTGTTGTTGTTAAAGGGAGAGCGAGGCAGTCCAGGACCTGTAGGTCCTCCTGGAGAAAAAGGCGTCATGGTAAGTTACAAGTAATGTAGAATCCACAATTATGTTTCTTATAAAGGCACTTTAGTCTCCAAAACAGTAATAAGTTCTCACCCTTCTACAACTCTCCCATAAGGTGTAGACCTTATGGGAAAGTAATATTTATGATGCATAATTCCTACAAAGTTTCATTTTATAGCTTTATCCGCTCTGTAACAGTGATATTGCAAAGTGATCTGCTGAATGAAGCAGCAGAGCAACTGCATTTTTGAAAAATGGCTCTAAGCGGCCTTAATAAATTAAAAGGAGGGAAATTAAAATAACCATTTCCTGTGTAAACTGGGGTAACCCAAGTTATTCTAGTAGACAGACTAGTAACTATTATCACCTCTAATTCTACTGCCCAGCACTTCCCAAACAGGTCCTGGGTGCCACTCCTGTGGGAGGACTGGCTTCCTGACAACCCCACTTGTCCTAAAGGACACAGCACTTCATGCAGCCTAGAGACCATGCCAGGAGGTGTGTTGGAGTACAGAAGTGAAAGACTGTACCCATGTGCCCATGGCCATGCTCTTGTTGAAGTTCTCTGGAAAACATGCTTAAGGCTTGGTTGTGTGTTTGCTTGAGAGCACTGTGAAAGCTCCAGAGTGTACAGAGAGCACTTAAAGGTTTAACTGCGTGGTGATGATGGGGAGTTTATGTGCAATGCTGTAGGTGCTGCATGCTGCTCCCTCTGACGCTGGTGTGGTTGGTAGGGCTGAAATCTCCGTGGCATTACACAGAAACTGCAGGTGTGGGCCCGAGTGTGGTGCAGTGGGTGGTGTTCTTGCCATGGACAAGGATAATATGTATTTGCAGTAATTACTCTGTGAGCATCCATTAATAAGGAAGAGATCAAGTACCCTGAGACTGTAGACCAACTAAATGATTCATGCAGAGCCAATGTTTTTTGAAGTTTTCTGTCCTTCATTAAATCCCTCTAATCTAGATTTACCTTCAACCAGCTGCTTTTGATCCATGAAAAAAATCTTATTAGAGAGATTAATAAACAAGGACTTATTAATATAATAGCCAGTCTTATTAACTACTTTTCTTGGACTGTTATTAATGCTTATTGCCATAGGTAAATCCACTTAAGTCATAGCAGAGAGAACCTTTCCCACTAGTAAGTCATTGCAGTCCTCAGACAAGATTTGTTCTTGGCATTTGTTCTTGGCCAGGTCTGCCCACACCAGGATGTGTCCACTTTCTGTTCCCACTGTCACAGCCTCTTTGAGAGCAGTTTGAAATTCATTTAGAACTCAGCATCTTTTGTTTCAGTGCATCTCTCCCAGCTAGTGCCTGTGTGTGGGAAAGCTTCCTAGGCTGCTTTAATGGTTACTAGGATATATCCAATTAAGCATTTCATTTTTACACAAAATTTTGGGAACAAATTTTGCAAAATTAAATATTTTATTAGCTTATCACCAGTTATTCAGGTAAGTAACTGGATTTATTACTGTTGCTAGAATAACAATTCAGATAAAACTGTTCTGTCTTTTCTGTGTTTATTTTCATTCTAGGGCTATCCAGGACCTCCAGGAGGCCCTGGACCTGTGGGGCCAGAAGGATTACCTGTAGGTATAGGGGGTGCTTTGGTTTCACATAAAATGAACTATTTTCAAGTTGTCTTTTTGCTTTGCTGAAGTTAAGAATAGTTTCTAGTTTGTACTGCAATCTATAAAGCTGTCATGGAAGTGTACCCTTCCAGACATAATCTGTTCACTTGCTCTTTTCCAGGATGATCTCTAAGAGACAGGAAAAGTAATTATATAAGTTACTCATCCATTTAAAAATCACTCAGTTGAGACAAGTCAGGAAATAGAATTTTGCAAGGATGGTTAATAATTGCATAATATATTTTAAATTCATTAGTGCCTAATATAATTGAAATATATTCATTGTGTTTATGTTAATTATTAATAAAAATAAATTATATTCTAATCTGCTATGTAGAATTGTTATAATTTGTCTACCATGGGTCCTCAATACAGATAAAACCCGAACCTTTTACCAAAAAATATTCATGCTTTTTAACGTAATGTTGCTGAAATACAAGTATCTTTAAAAATTTTTGGGATAGTAGACAGAAGTAATCTATCCAACAGTCACATCAGTGTTTTGTAAAAATAATGTTACATAGAGTCTGTTAACTAGATTTTTCTACATAAATTGTACAAACAGGATTAACTGAATTTGAACCATGACTGAAAGTGATTGATTTGCATTTCTTGCATTGATTGTCGCTGAAGGTGCATAAGCCTTGCAATTTTCAGGAATCTGTGTTTAGAAGACAACGAATAATAAGTTTGTTTGGCTTGTAGGGACCTTCAGGGGCACGAGGACCATCAGGGCCACAGGGACCTAAGGGAAGACGAGTAAGTGCTATTGCTCCTTCATGTTACTTAGTGCAGAGTGTAGTGTGTTGCAAATATGAGTCTGAAATATAACCCATTTACAGCTGCTCCCTTTGTCCTCTGGACTCAACTATTTGTATTGAGATCAGATAGATTATCTTGTCTTTCCATGTGGGAAACAACATGAATCTTCATTTCTCCTCACAGTGAAATGGGCTTTGCCATTGGTTTCAGCTGAGAGCTAAGCTAGAACCAAGATGACCACTTGACTGATTTTGTATATATAAACATGCAAAAGTTGTCATTTATAACTACCACTGGACTATTTCAATGTTTTAAGGACTATTTTCTTCACCCACATTTAGTTTTTTGAAAGTACAATTTAAAATCTCTCAAACACAATTTTGGGGGAAGAAGAAGTGTAATCAGAAGATATCATGTGCTAGAATTTTGAACCTCCGCTTGTTAGATTGTCATTTCCATTTCACTTTTATCAGGGGAAAGGGAAAACATTTCTTCAGTGTATACAAAACACTTATCCACAGCCCACATTAGTGAAGTGTCTCTCATCTTACCTACAACTCTGACACCATATCCAGGATTCCTAAGAGACTTGTACAGCTCATACCAGTGGCTGGACCAGTGTGTCTACAGCTCCAGTTATTCCCTATAGATATGGCTCTATGATTTTGGCAGCACATCATGGAGTGCAGTGCTTATAATTAAAGATGACTCAAAATAAATCCCAAATATCCCAAATATTCCATTTTGGAATTGTGGTTTATGCCTTTGCCTCTACCCAACATGACTGGGAATGTCTCATGGATGAGGGTCTCAGAACAGACCCAGGCGCTCAGGCTCTGAGAACAAATTCCTGCTGAAGCCATGGAGAATTTTATCCGCTTTCAAGATCAAAATATCAGACCAGAAATGGAATCTCACATAAGGAAAATATCTGAGGTGCCATGAAACCTGGGGTTTGTCATCAGAAAGAGAAGTGTCTGAACCCTGAGCTCTGTGTGGAAGGCCTCAGAAAATGCATACCACAGTCAGATACAGAAGTTAAATGGAAGCATATGGAAATTTCCCTTCGTTGTGTATGGAAACAAGAATGTATCCTGTCTTCACAGCTGGAACCTGTGGGAAGTCTTAGAAGCACTGACCCTCTACTCATGCATTGTCACAGAATAGAATTCCTTCACTTCATGAATTCTGGACCTTTCAGCAATGGTTTTGGATCCAAGATTACCCAGCAGCTTACTTCTGTCTGAGCGTATCCAGCTGTTCACTCTCCAGTAGACCCAGGAGCTCTGGCCAGCTGAAGGCAGGCTGTCTAGAAGTCTATGAAGTAACTCACTCTTGGGGAATTTCAGGGGATATGCCACTGAGCACAGCACTAGCACAGAGCTTCCTCAGCTCATGCTTAAGACTTGATGCACTTGGCTAGAATCATGTGGAAGGTTTATTACGCTTCATTTTTTAGTGTTAATCTGATGAAAACACAGAGGTAGAGCACCATTTTGTAGATACTTCAATGGCAGAATGACTCGTAGGGTGAGAGTATCAATATATAGGAGAAAGAATTTCTTTCCAGAAGGAAGAAATCCATTCGTCTAGAAACCTGGCAGTGTAAGCAGCCATGAAGTCGTTGTTGCGTGGTCTTTCATTATCTTTGTTTGCTACTGTGTGAAGTAAACCACAGTGTCAGAGGCTGGTTCTGCTTTCAGTTCATACCATGAGCTTGGACTAGTACAACTGTAGCTTCTAGTTCTTCAAGAAGAAATTCTGTACCATTAGATTCATTTCATAAGTGAGACCTAAGCAAAATTCCCTACAGGTGCTAAAATTCTTAGCATTTAGTATTCTTCAGCTTGACATCTGGTGTTTTAAACCTCTAAAGAAGTAATTTTTCTGCTCTTACTTTCCTGGAGTGCAGATCATGAAATTTAGACTTGAAAATGCAGATAAATGACACAGTGAACTGCTGTAAATTTGAGGTCTGGCAGCAGCAACTCAGGTCTCTAGCAGCCAGTAGGGTTGTCCCTGGTTTAGTGGTATCTGTACTGGCATGAAGAACCTCAGTTGCCTGAGGACATCTGTGCTTAGTTTTAATGAGTGATATCTTTCGTACTTCTCACAGCAGGGAATATGGAACTTAGCAGATTGTGTGCACTTGTGAAACTAGCTTCCAGTGTGCTTGGTGGTACGTGGATATCTGAATGTGTTTATCTCTCTTAAATGTTCAGAGGAAGTGAGATTAAATTGATGACATTTTCTAATATTCTTCCATGTCAGCCACCAAAAAAGAGAAGTATTGTGTTTGTGTTATTTTCATTTTCCTGGTATTTGGGAGACAGGACGAGAAAGAATAAAAATAGTTAATTTGTGCTTTTTACCTTCTTAGATGAACTTTTTCTCAGGTAATCATCCTAGAGTTTTCAATGAAAAATGTTCCATTTTAGAAACAGAGCTGAACCCATGCCAAAGAAAAAAGTAGTAGTAATCGTTTGGCAGCCTCACTCCCCAGCTCTGTTGCAACCTAAGTTAAATAACAGCAGGCAGATCAAGTATATTTCTCATTCTGTAATAGCTATAGTAAGAAATTGTACAATCCAGTTCATCTGTGCCAATAAGGAGTCACACCATACTATTTATAGGAATATTATTGTGTGCTTTTGTCAGGATATTAAATTGCCTTTCCCTTGGATTCCTGCCCTTTGTTCTGTGGCTGGCTAAAGGAAGGCATGGCCCAGAGGATCATGTTGCTTTCTGTTACGTTGTTTTCAATTCAAAGTGATATAGAAGAAGGTTGGTGTTTTAAATGGTAGACGTTTTCACTTAACTATTAGTGATCAGATCAGTTGTCATGCGCAGCCAAGGTGAACTCTGTTGAAATGGAGACCTGTGTGAATGCCAGAAAGGTTTTGGTGTGTTATATGCATAACACAGACTAGGAATCTTGTGCAGTCTCCTGACAGGCCTGTTTCTCAAACTGCAAGCTATGGTCCTCTTTGATTCAAGTTATGTCAGAAGTGTTGAAAGAATTTATCTGGTAATTCTTAATGATAGAAGATAAAACCTATAAAGACATTTCCTTATTACGCAAATCTGTAAAATGAAAACAAGTCCTTTTTCTTCCTTGAATATTTCATCTTGAGATTCTGTCCTCTGGTGAGCCCTGTGGAGAATGCACAAAGAGAAATGACAGGTCACATATCTAAAAAGTCTGAGAAAATCCAAAACTATCCTGCAATTGCTTAACTTTACACTCTCGATTTCCCCATTCCTTGTGTCAGAGCAGGTGGTTCCTCCACAGGTCTTCCTTGAGCTTCTGTCCCTTCTACCCCCACGGCTGAATGACCTGTCTCCACTCCATCTCCGTTTCTTCTTGTCCCTTCTCCTCCTGTTCTTTGAGACATATCAGGTCAGGGGACAACAAGCCTGCTAAATCTGCCTTGAATTTTCATCACAACCGATTTATGTGTGTTACAGACAGCAGTTATGGAAAAAAGTGAAGAACAGCAACCTGAAATCAATTCGATCAAGATGTTTAGCTTTCTTTTGAATTATGCTATATAGTAATTCAACAATTGAGTTACCCAATTACATAATCTTGAGTCCCAATATAAATGTTTTTATAAAAGCCTCCTTCACCTTTGAAAATACCACTAGTGTTTTGTTTCTAATTTCTGAGCGCATTGAAGGCACAGATTTTTTTCCATAGACTTCTGTATTGTTGGGTTTGGGACCTTTCGCATTGAATGCCACGTGGCAGCTCAGTGTCGCCTTCTGTAGCCTCTTTTCCTCTCTAGCTCAAAAAATGCTTGTAATTGCTCAGTCTTGGCTCACACCAAAGCAAAAAAGATGGCTAGACTAGCCCAAGGATTGCCTCACAAAAGCTGTGTTCACAAACTACGGAGTATTTTATACAGCTCTCCCTGCCTGCCCTTTTTCCTTTTCCTATGGTTTCTGTGTTCCTTTGTGCTGGCCAGAAGTAGCAGTGCTGAAATGATGACAGATGAGTTCTCATGGGCTATTTATTTCTGGCTTTGCCAGGACATACAGTTATATATCAGCTCACAGGAAAGGTCTGTTCCTGAGAGGTTTTCATTTCAGGAGAAAAGCCTAAATGATTCTGGATACACATTGTTTCTGAGTTATCAGGCAGCCATGTTCATTTTTGCTCCTGAGAAAAGTGGATGGGCACTCATCAGATGTTCCAGGAGAGATTTTGATATGGATCAGTAAGTCCAAGTCAGAGAGAACAAATTCTGGTATGTTTTTTCTCAAAATATTCAAAAGAGATATGGAAGTCACAGATATTTTTGCAGGGAAAGTAAACTAAATTAACTCAGATGTGCTTCCAACAAAGTCATTTTACAAGCCCGTGTTATTATCATTTAGGACAGTCTTATGACTGAAAATCAGTCATAATTGGATATCCTTCACTATAAATCATGACCCAAGATGTAAGGTTCTCTACAACTCAGCAATTCACCATAGAAATAGAGATTGTTTTCCTCTAGGCACTGCCATGGTACTGTACTAATTCCCTCTGATGCCAGCCCAGCACAAATGCCACCAGGAAAGCTGTTATGTCTCATCCTCCCAAAGCATACTGCTGTAAAGAGCCTGTCTTGATACTTATCTAGTTCTTCCTTTGAAGTGGTCATTAGTTTTAAGTTGTTATTAACTGGTTTTAATTTAATGTTCCATACCTAAACAGTCATGGCTTTAGAATTATGGAAATAATCTCCTAAGTCTGCATGGATAAAATATTCTTTTCCGTTTTGCTCATGACCTGTTTAAAGATTTTTCATTTGCTTGTAAGTGAATAGATTTAGACTTCCAATCTTAAATTAAGAAACTCTGAATGTTTTGGCAACAAGTATTTGCTATATTATTCTACAGTAATGTAACAGGTTATCTTTGTTCATGTATTGCTTATAAAAATCAAATTACAAAAAAAATTTCGTCTAACAAAAGGGCACAATAGTTGACAATTATAAATTGCTTCGAATCTTGGCTCAAATTGGTTTAATAGTGGAAGAACTTTATTTGCTTTTTTAGAGTCTAACTAGCAAGGTTAATTTTTGCATATGCATCTTATAATGTGCTCAAAAGCAAGCACTCAGTATACACAGTGATCATCTAAATCCCTCTAAGTACATGTCTGTTGCATGAGTACAAGGTGGATTCAAAAAAGAGCAGAAAATATCAGCCTGCCATCTGGCTTCAACAGAGACACTGAATGTTTTGTTTGTATACTTTTCAAAAAATCTTTCTTTTTAAATTCATAATTCAACAAACCAGAAACTTATTCTTTGAAGAATAAGTTTCTCTAGAAGAACTTATTCTTCTATTTCACACTTGACACACAGTGAAAACTGGTTTTCATGCTAACATAATGTTTCCCCTCTCCTAAAGCTTATGTAACATCTCCTTAATGACAACCAAAAATAATGCATAATCAGTATTTCAAATCACTTGTTCAATATTCAGGGGCCAAGAGGTCTTGATGGTCCTCCAGGAGAACTGGGAACAGAAGGTATTAAGGTGAGTATTTGCATTTCTCAGTACTATATAAAACACTGACATAGATCTTAACAAATAAAAGATAACAAACAAAAAAAATCCAAGCCCATCATGCAGAAGCCACAGAATTCCATTTAATCCAAGAGATCTGCAAATTTCTGACTTTTTCAGGTACTTTGAGCACATCTGAGCATGAATCTGCACTTTCTGTAGTTACCTAGCATTTAAACTCACAGTACCTGAATGCAGTTGATCAAGCAAATGTATGTAGAATTTACACATTGTTTGTTATTTATCAGGGAGAAAGCGGAGATCCAGGAAAGAAAGGAGTTCCTGGGCTCATTGTAAGTATTGGAGCCAGTCTTTGTAGTGAGCTTTAACACAGTAACTCTGATTTCTGAGCTGTGTTTGGAAATTACTTGAAGCCAGCATTGTCTTTTGATATTTCTCTTTAACCAGGGTAAAGCTGGAAATCCAGGAGAAAGAGGAGATCAGGGTGCACTTGTGAGTATAAAATTTACTAGTACTTCTACCAAAAAAAAAATTCCAGAAAATCTCATACTTTGTTTGATACTTGGGTATGAGGAAGTTTATCTATTTCAGAGCACCTGGAAAACTCTGATAGTTTGCATTTATTCATACAAAGAACCAGGGACAGAAGTGCAGTTTTAAGGATGAAAATCTTTGTGACATAGAACAATCATTCTTTGATAGATTTTGGGGTAGGTGTGTGTAGTGTAGCAATAAATGTAGAAAGGGGTTAAATGTATATTATGTATAGGAGAAAATTCCTTCTTTTAAAGTTTCTGTGAATGGAAATCTAATGTATTCTATTTGAGGCTTTTTTTTACAATGCAAATTATCAGTCAGTCCAAATTGTACTGGATTTTCAACAAAGAGGGAAGCAGGAAGACAAAAACAAAGCAGTAATGGTGGTGATTTTCCTCTGCAGTTGAAACTTAAGATGTTGGTTGTCACCATAGTTCTCTTGCCTTTTCTGCTCAGATTTAGGAGCTTTTTGCCTCTCACCTTTGACACAAAGGGTTTTCATTTCCTCTTCATTCACTAGAACTTTTAGATGTATTTATATACACAGAAATGAATGAAGCAAAACCAGAATTAGGCTGAAATGATGTGTAATAGCTCATTTATTGCAAAGTACTGGATACTGATCTATTACTCCTACAGCTACAGTTTCTAGAAGACAGTGTGAGATAGAAATGCTATGAGAGGTTCAGCAGAGAGAAAAGTGTGCTGCGAACCTGATTATCTAAAATACAGCTTGTAGGACAGTTGGGACATAGAAGCGGCACATGGTTTTAAGGAGAATGGCAAGGAACTGGTACATGGTTGTTCAACTAAGATTCATTTGTATGTAAAACAAATTAAGGAAGGGCTTATTCAGGACTCCTTCACCTGGTGTAGAGGCTAGTGATATGTTAGTGCATGTCAACCAGAAAACAATAGCTGCACGTATCTCTTGGGTGTTTCTGTGTTAGCTACTGTGTGGACAAAAAGAAGAGAGGAAGTGGTGTTCTCAGAATATGAAGGAACTTCTTTCCAATGATTTTTTTTTTTTTTTTTAATCATCCAGGGTTTGCTTGGGTCTCCAGGAACCACAGGAGACAGGGGACCAATGGGAGAGCCAGTAAGTTGATCCTTATGCCTGCTTCAAAGTTCTTCCATGTATTATACAAGCTCCCTGACAACTCAAGCTCCATTTTACTAAGATTCAGTATTGCCAGCTGTGGTTAGGTAGGAATTGTGGGGTGATTGTTCCAAAACTGCAGAGCTGGAGTCTGCCTCCCTTGTTTAGTGTAACTTGTTAATGAGGAGACCTGTTTATCTTGTTGGGAAGCTCTGTAGTAAGGGGTGCACAACATAAGAGAACACAACAGAACATAGGCCACAATATAATGTGGCTTTACACCACATTGCGGTAGATAACTATGTTATGTCTTATGTAAATGTATATGCCAATACTTTAGTGGTGTCATTTTACCCCGTGTTCAGGAACACAGGGACCACATCTATTTGGCAGGTTAAATTTTCAAGAAGAAACTGCTATAATAAACCTCAGACATTCCTCTGCTGGATGGATTCCTATTACTATGTCAAAGCCATGCTCACTTTCATGTGGCTAATATTGTTACAGAAGATCACACAGAATCTGCAGCAAATATATGCAATATACTGCAAGATATAGCTGTGACAGGAAGAGTATTGCAGCACTATTTCTGGGGGTAAATCAGGTTATATAAATAAAGTGAAAGAATGCATGCAGTCTTAGTGGGATTTGGGAGAATCAAAATCAGCATTTTCTGGTGCAGAAATCTAATAGAGTTGTCAAAAATTGTGTGGTTACATTGCTTCTGGAAAGTAGTTTTGCACAGTACATTTCACATAGTTAATTTAAATCTCTAAAGTGAAGTGTTGATAAAAATGATATTATTTTTAGTATTATTAGCATTTGGTACTTTTTACAATATTTCTGCTAATCCACTGACATGCTTACAGAAAGTAATTGCACATTTTGAGGGCTAGAAAGACACCAACAAATTTTCTTTAGGATTGAATTGCATACTTTACGTAAGCTGCCAACCTGTAGGAGTGGCAAAATATTTCACAGAAAATGTCTTTTTCCAATAGTTATCACTGGATTCCTGTTACTTAATCTCTTTACTTTATTATATCTTATCTTCATGTTGCAACATCTGAGACCCTTACAGTGAAGGTTTATATGTCAAATTCCTGACATTTTCTGGCCAAGTCTGAATTTTCAAATCAATAGCATGCCTGTCTACCTTACCTAATCTAAGTGGTCTGCACTTGTATAGCCTACATTTCTGTTGTGCTCATCATCATAGAAACTACATATTCACTCTCAGAAGAAAAACTTATCCTGTGAACAGGGTATCTTTTCTGTCTTTGGAGACAGAAAGAAGTGATAAAATGATAGAAGATGTTGTGCAATAAAACACGTGGCTCTTTTTTTAGCTGCCTATCCAAGCAGCTTGTCAGCTGGTCACTACGTGAAAGCCAGCTGCTGAGGTTTTCTGGCCCTGTCACTAGTTCAACACAGAGTAGAAAAACCCTAATTGTTTGTGGAGGAGCAAAGATACCTAAGCAATTAGAACTATTTGTATTAACAGGATTGATCTAAATCACACTCAAACTTTATCTACTTGTCAGACATTTCAGTAAAATCCTTTGCAAGTTACTTGATGTTAATAGTTGAAAGGAGTCCCCATACCACTATAAATTTTTGGCTTCTGAAAGTCTCGGGAGAAAGATACATTACCAATCCAGCAGCCTTATCTCCATGGTAATATGAAGAAATACTTGACTTGTGAAGCAAGCTGAAGCTTTGTGACACTTGCCTAGTGGAATTTAATGGAGTTGCTGCAAATGAAAATCAATGAATTTAGTTTAGGACAAAGTAATTCTCAAAGAGAAGTAACTGCAGTTTCAGTTGATCATATTTAAACAAAGATAAACAGTCAAATATATGCATCTGCCAGAATTCTGTCAGTAATATGCAATTTACATTGTTGTTACAAGGGAAGAGAATATTCACATTGTCATTGCCAGGTCATCAGGAGGAGCAAAACCATATGCATAGTCTGTAAGAGGAAGTGAAAACAAATAGAATAAATATTTGTTTGAAAGGCTTCTGTCATAAATAGAAGCAGAGTCTTTTTTTTTTTTTTTTACATGAGAATTGTAGATCAAGAAAATGTTTTGAATTTGGAATGTGTTTACATGCAGAGGAGTCCCAAAGGGGTAAATAGATATGAACTTTCTTGAAGTTCAAAGATTGGTTACATGCAGAGGGTTGATTTGTCTTGGTGAACCTTCATGGAGGCTACAGAATCTGCTGTAAGCTGTTACAGGCAACTTCTACTCCCCAGCACACAACTCCTGCTCTGTGAGCCTGGTCTTACATGTGCAGAGAATCTGAACATGCCGCTTTGGGAAACGATCCCTGGGTGTTACTGCAGGAAATTTACTACTTACATGTAAGGCTTATAATAAAGTGCTTATGGTATAGTTATTAATATTACTAAGAAGCCTCCAGCTTTTAGTCTACTATGCCTCAGTGACTGTTCTGTACAAATGCTGCTAAATCCATGGTGAAGTAGTTGTTTTCAGTTAATTCCGTACCAGACTGTAGGCTTTTCCACAAAGCAAACCAGACAGTCTAACAAACCTTAATTAAACAAAGTCTTAGCTAGTCAAGAGAAGAGCTTAGTTCAGATAATAATTTATTTTTGGTCTCAAAAAAAAGAGATCTGTGCTATTATTTGAGATCTGTTATTTCAGTGTGTCAAGGTTGGTACTGTATGCCACCATGGGACTTGGATACACTTCTGGATTCAGGAGGAAAGACAATGAAATACATTTCTTTATTCCAGTTGGAAGAGTTGTGAGGAGACAAATTGAATGCTCTACAATGTAATTTAATGTTAATTGAATGATGCATCCAAAATTTTGTTTAATGCCAGGGTCCAAGAGGAAAACAAGGGGATGCTGGCCCTATTGGAGAAATGGGTTTTGAGGTGAGATTTGAATCACTTATATAGCAATTACAAATACTGAAACAACTGACTAAGCCTGGACAATATGTTTATAAAATTTTTTTTATTACCTGCAGCTGACTTAAATATCATGAGCTACTGAGAGTCTCTTACTTAAAGATGTTACCAAAAAATGTCTAAAATGTCTAGCTTGTTCTGTTGTAAGCACTGTCTTTGAGCATACAATAATGACATTTGTCATAGAAGGTTAATGTTTAATTGAGCAAGTAACTTTTTTTTTTGAAGGACTGTACTCCTTGCAGTTAGGCAGTAAAACACCATTAATCATATGTTCTTTCAAACTGTAGATAAAGAAAAGCAGCTGTAGACAGCCTTCTTGCTAATTTCTGCTCCTGTTTTCTACTTTGTTTTTAATATTTCATTGAGCGAAATGGACAGAATGTATTAGCCACGTTTGTAATGAAGTACCTGAGGGATGAGCTCACTTAGAACAGTAGGGATTTGTCTTATTCAAAGAAACACTCTTCCCCAGTCATCCAAAATCCAGACTTCTGACTGACTATTAAAAAAAGGTTTACATGTAAACTTTACAAAAAGCAGTACCATTAACTCATTTAGGGCTGAGGCCTCCAAAAAGGGCTTAGTTGTCCAAAGGCTGTATCTACTTGGCTCTAAGCCTAAACATAGATGAAACTGTCAGTCAGATTTACAGAAGATGGATGCTTGCTCAGCAGTAATTTATGGTGAAAGGTTGAGGCTTAGTGGTACTGCTGAGTCTTCAGTATGTTCCTGACCCACAGTGTATTTCCTCAACTCCTATACCCTCCTTTCTTTTCTGTTTGGCTCTAGAAAGAGTAAAGAACTATGTTGTCTTGATTTGATTTTTCAGACCTTCATCTTTCTCGGTGTCTCATGCCTTTCTTCTGCTTCAGTTTTGGGTGTATTATTTAGTTGTGGCAAAATTATTAGTGGTGGTCACTTAATAGTAGCTCTTGCATCATACAGGGACCTCCTGGCCCTGAAGGAGAACCTGGTCTGCAGGGGGAACCAGGCACAAAGGTAAATGTTGAAATTATTTTCTCTTCTGCTGTTTAAATTTTCAAATTTTCATACAAGCAAATCAGAGAGATCTAATTCATTAGCCAAGCAGACAGTGATACAGGAAATGGACCATTAAGAAATACTTTTACTGCCATGATCATTCCATCAGCTGTAAACCCTGTCATTATTATAAATATTGTCCTTTAAAATCCAGTGATTTTCCTTGTGATATCCCAGGGAGATATTGGACCTGCTGGGAAGGCTGGAGAACCAGGTGACCAAGGTTTAAGGGTAAGCTATGGATGCAAATCTTCTTCCACAGTGGATAAGTATGTTATAAATGAAGTTGAGGTTGAGAAATCTTGATTTATCAGAAGAATTCAATAAGCTCTTTTCTGATAGCCTCTTTTTTTAAAGAAGAAGAAAAGTGTAATATTGTAGCAAGTTAAAAAGAGTATTGATGGGGGAAGGGTTGCTTGAGAGCTGCTCAGCAGAAAGGGACTTAGGGGCGCTGGTCAGCAGCATCTGAACATGAGCAAGCTGTGCCTAGGTGGCCAAAAAGGCCAGTGGCATCCTCGTCTGTGTGAGAAATAGTTTGGCCAGCAGGACCAGGGCAGTGAATTTTTCCCTGTACTTGGCACTGGTGAAGTGGCACCTTGAGCTTTGTGTCCAGTTCTGGGTCTCATTTCAAAAGAGGACATTGAGGTGCTGGAGTGTGTCCAGAGAAGGGCAACAGAGCTGCTGAAGCACAAATTTTTTGAGAAGCAGATGAGAGAGCAGCAGTTGTTTAACCTGAGGGCTCATTGCTCTCTACAGCTACCTGAAAGGAGGCTGTGGTGAGGTGGGGGTCAGTCTCTTCTGCCAGCTAAGAAATGGTAGAATGAATGGCCTTAAGTTGTACCAGGAGATGTTCAGATTGGATATTAGAAGTAAAATTTTCACTGAAAGAGTGATGAGGCATTGGAATAAGCTACCATGGGAGGTGGTAGAGCTGCTGGCTCTTGAAGTGTTTGAGAGGCCTCTGGGTGTGGCACTTGGGAATACAATTATGGCGGTGCTGGGTTGATGGTTAAACTAGATGGTCTCAAAGCTTTCTTTCAACCTTCATGATTCTGTGATTACAATGTTGAAATATTTCTGATGGTAAATGGCCCTACAGTAAGTCTGTAAACATACCAATATAGTAGCTATCCACATAAACATGGAAGTTTCAGGACACAATAGGTATATTTTTGAGGTTACTGTAATTACATGATATATACTCTGAAACCAAACAAAATCTTAGTGCTACTGTCTAAATCTCCAGGGTTATATGGATATAGTATTGCCTTATTTTTCTAATGCTGATCATCTTTTATGTTTTCTTGCATCGGATATTCATGGGCTGTTATACTGAAGATAAATAAACTGTAACAGCAACATAAAAGTTGTCCAAAAGATAATAAACATGTATAAAAATTGAGTCTAGAAATTTAGGCAATAACTTTGTTTTCAATAACTGGTTTTTTTTTTTACAAGGGTGAACCAGGGCCTCCAGGAGAAGACGGTATTCAAGGAAAAGATGGCCCGAAGGTACATGAAGTTTCTGTAGCAGGTGTAAAGTACTCTTCTTAGCCTAAGGACCCAAATCTCCTTTTTTATCCTAGGTCAGCACCAGATCAGCTGAGCCCAGCTGAGTACACTTAGTTTTAACATAGGAGGTCCTGTAAAGTACAGGCTTTTCTGTATCTTTTAGGTACAAATCTACCTTGCAAGGGGTGCAAAGATGAATGGCTTGACAAAGAAAAGCAAGCTTTACCTGAGTACAGCGTTTGTCTGTGGTGACTAAAGTGCAAGAGAAAGCAAGCCCAAGGCTGCTCTGCTCCCTGAATTGGATCAGTGCTGTGCCAGGACAGGGGATGTCATAGAGAACAACCTCAGATACTTGGTGATGGATGAGGCAAAATGTGGCTGTAGGAATGTATGAATGAGATAGAAAGGGCTTTACCCTAACTTAGAGCCCAATCTGAATTTGACTGGGAAGATTCACATCCGTTTTAGTGTGCTTTTGTTCAAATACAAAGATCCAGAATTCCCTTTTCTTACAAGCAAGTAATTCTGTAGCAGCAGGTTGACTAGACTAAGGGTTTTTTGGTTTGTTTTTTTTTTTACTGTTTTTTAGGGAGACCCTGGAGACCAGGGACTTGTTGGAGAAGGCGGTGAAAAAGGAGAGATGGGATTACCAGGAATTGCTGGGCTCCCTGGTGAACCTGGCATAATGGGAATTCCTGTAAGTGTTTTATGGTTGAAATGGACTTCTTGCTTGTTTGCTTTCAGTAAACAAAGTTAATTTTTCTTTCTTCCTTTATTTTTGATTTTTCTGGTTTTCTATGTAATTAGAGATGACCATATTTAAAACGTGTGGTTCAAGATTGGTAAAGAGAGGAGACAAATGCTTTTCCTATCTTAAACACGTGACCTCTTGGCAAACAGTGATTCCTCACCATGTGTCATCCAGACACACATACCACACAGCCTGGAGCTGCTCACTTCAGATCTCTCATCTCCTCTCCAAACAACATACCAGCAAGCATACACAGATCACATAGTAGACAAGCATTCGAATTCACAAGCAACATTGTTAGATCAGGCAACATTGTTTGCCTATTCATTCTGGCATCACTCCTAGCAACTAAAATCTATCCATGAAATTGTATGCAACTTTTTCATGAGAACTAATTTTGGAGCACAGTTTCCAAAGCAAGTATTGTAGCTTTAAATCAGACCAGCTTCCCTTACCAAAAATCATCATGTTCTCAAATGCAGTCCTCTGGCTGCCTTCTGTGTAGCTCTTATGTGATGGTGGGGTCTGACAAAACATTTGTTGGAACACCAGCTGTTCACAACAGTGTGAGCACTGTCCACTCTGTCCTCTAAGCATCAGTGTTACATTCTGCTATATTTAGTCCTGGGTGCTTCTCAGTGAACTGCTTTCCTAGGGAAAGAAAAAAGTGTTATTTTGGTTGTTGGCCCCCTTAGTGCATTGCAGAAGAAGTTTTGATTCTTTGACTCTCTATTTTGAATTGGTAGTTTTGGGGAACCTTGAAAGCTTCATACATTGAAATGATTGTAGAACAGCTCAACCCTGGCATATCTACACTTTGTGTAATTATACTTCTGTACAATAAACAGCATCAGCAGTGCTTCTGTACCTTGGTGAGACAGGCAGGTCTGGCAATTCGATTTTAGGGAGGATGTGGTTAGGGAGGGATTTTTCACATTTTTGTTCTACATGTTCCAAAGGCAGCTGTTGAGTTTCCTTCTTCTCCCCTCATCCTCCCTGGCATCTGGGAGTGTACACATCACAGTTTTGGTTTGACCTCCATCTGTGGATGTAGAAAGATCATAATATCCTAGTCTAAACATGGAAATCAATTTCCTATAGCCCATTTTCTGAGAGCTTCTTTGGAGGTGCGAGTAATACTACATTTTCCTTAAACGGTAGCTTACAAAGCAACGAATAAGCTTCACAAATCTGTAAAGTAATATTTTCTGTGTGGAAGAGAATTATTGTGGGTTTTTCTCCCCTATTTGTAGTGCATTTCCACTACTTTGATAAATAATCCTTGATACTTGCCCACTTATTTATGCTATGACTTGAGACAGCCCTACTAACATGCTTACAGACACAGTTAATGACAATTTTCCTCCCAGCTCTCTGCTTTACAAAAGCCTACTTAGTTATGCAGTTTGGAGCACAGGTTAAACATGTTTCCAGGCCTTTCTCAATATTTTTTTTTCTCTCCCTAATAAATCTGTAGGGCCCTGAAGGAACACCAGGAAATCCAGGTCAGAGGGGCCGTTTAGGAAAGAAGGTAGCATTTTTCATCTTCCTCTGTTCCCTTCCTTTTATCTGAAACTCAAATTTACATTACAAAATTCCATTGAACCAGAACTATCCCTGTTTTGTGTCATGCTTCAAGCCAATTCTTTTTCTTGTTAGCCATAGCAATTAGAATTGTCATCATTCCGCAATCAGTAACATTCAAGGCCTTAGGAAATTTAAATTTGTATCAGGATGTGCTTTTGCAATGCAGAACAGTTTCTGCTTTAAGCTTTGGCTAAAAGAAAACAAAAACATAATGGGAAGGCTTTAGCAGAGACTTTTTTATACTGCAGAGTTCTGGGCTCAGACATTCCAGTAACTTCAGTAAATAACATATAGTAAATGTCATATCTATTAAGTAATGCTGTTACACATTTTAATTAAGCATAAACTGCATTTTGAAACTTAACATCAATCTCTTACTATTTTTAATACAATAACACCAACAGGGGGAAAAGGGGCAGCTTGGCCCTCCAGGAGAAACTGGACCTGCTGGTGATTCTGGCCAACCGGGAAAAACTGGTCCCAAAGGTGCAAGAGGAACTCGAGGTCCCATGGTTAGTACAAAACTTGCTTACTCAAGAGCTCAGAGGTCTTTCAGCATCAGAATGAGACCTGTTCTCTTTTCCAGACAGAAACCTGGGGCATGGATGTGGAAGGAGCCATCTCAAGCTTTTAGTCATCTGACAATTAGGGGAGTGGGATGGCAGAGCACGCCATGAAATACTCATGTCCCACACTCCACATATAACCTCACTGCTATGGGTGTTTATGAGACTTTCCAATCCCAAGAACAAAAATCAAGAGGTTTGCTGTCACATACAATAAGCCTTAGCCATGGCTGAAACAAAGCATTTCAAATTAAGACTATTAGTCCCATTGAATAGGAATATGATCCAAAGTTAACGGATCTAAGTCTATGCCATTAACTTCTAGTTTCTTTCATAGAAAACTCCACAAACCTGCTCCATACTGTGTGACAGACGCACAGAAGCATCCAGGCTCCACACTAGAGAGGCAATGTGCCTGTGTCAGTCCAAATCTGTGGCCACAGAATGCAGCAGTGTGTTACTGAGCACATGTAGTACAGAAGCAAAGTTTGCTATTTAATGGCCAATATTTTCAAGAGAAGGAGGCAACTTTGAGGTGATGACCACCCCCTGCTTCTCTTGGCATGCTAGCACTTATAAAGACAAGTCTTCCACACCTCTCAAAGCTCAGATCTTTTTGAGTTAATGATGAACAAAGATTATAAGGTTAGGACTGAAAACACTGACCATTTTTTCTACAGAAGAATGAAAACCCCCGTATTCTTTAATAAATGAAGTAGGACCTACAAGAAAGTTGTCAATGGTGTCAACTGTCCATATTTCAAGATTTTTCTGAGTGATTACTTTATAAAGTAGGCATTGTTATAGCACTTTACAAAAGAGCTGCTTTCTCTCTCTGATTACTGCATTTAACAGGGACACCTAGGAGGAATGGGACCTGAAGGAGAGCCAGGAATGCCAGGTTATGGGGTATGTTTTTACTGAATGCAGGTACACATACATCCCTAAGTAACTCAGTGGTACTCTAATTTCAAATATCTTAGGGATCTGTATCCAGACTACACAAGTATTTTCAGGAAAGCCACATACTCACGTATGTTTGTATGATGTGTTTGCCTACTCGGAAATGTTAGCCCTTAAGCAAGGATGCGTGGGTTTTTGTGAGTTCGCTCACAGGGGGGTTTTACCACAAACTGTAAACTGTTTTTTATCCAATGTGTCTCACCCCTTTTGAAAATAGTTCCTCTGAAACTACTACAGCTAATCATTATAAAGGGAGTTCAGCAAACACCACCACCTCGGCTTAATCTCTGGCCATGTAAGTTTCCATTTCAGTAACAGAAACTGATTGAATGAGGTCAGTTGAAGGACATAAAGATATTGTGGCTTTCACTGAAAAACAGCTGTGAAAATCATCATAGATGAATTGAGTCATCCTCTTACAGAGCAGACTGTCCAGTCTCTTTTCCAAACTCAAACACCTATCACTGATCCAAACCTTCAATCAAGAACCAGCCCAACTCCCATCACCTGCATTAAGCCATATGAAAACATGGAGTTTCCCTGTGTTCATAGAGCTTTTCCTGCACACAGCCCATTTTCTGCCATTGATTTTGTTGTCATAGCATGATTTAGAATAATTTGCAAGCAGAAAAAGAAATGTAGCAAGTAGCTAAATGAAATTTTGGAATTAATTATTTCTTGAATTATTTGTTTTAAAATAATTTGTGTTTGGTTTGCATCTTTAGGGTCACCAGGGTCCTCCAGGGCCCTCAGGGCCCCCAGGCCCCAAAGGAGAAAAGGTATGAACACGGGTTTTACTGATCTGTTTTCTGACATTATAAAGGGAGGAAATGTTACTGCACGCCCACTGTTTTCCACAGCAAGCAGCAAAAGCCACCATTTGCAGTGTTTGTTAGTGTTGTCAAAGACTGTGAAACGAAATGCAAAGTGAGGAAATGGGTGGTTCGGAGATGGAGTCCCAAATCATATCGTTAAAATGTCTGAGGTTTTAAAACACAAGGTGCCCATTGTACAGAACACGGGCTATTGTATCAGACAACACCAGTGCCCTTAGCGAGCGCTGCTGACAAAAATAATCAGTGCAGAACCAGCTAAATATTTACATAACTCTGAGCCTGTGAGTACACTCACAGATTTGCCTGGAAGTCCAACTAGGGTGGACAAATGTCTGTGGTTAATATAAAATGCTAGGGACAGGATGTGGCCTCAGTACTGCTATTTTAGTGTCAAATTTACCGTTGTTCTCTCAAGTCTCAAAGCCTGAAAACAGATTTGTATGCCCACTGAAAGCCATGTGACCCCAAGAAGGCAGGTACATGGATTCACTGCACGAAGATTGGATTGGAGTTGCCCTTGACACCGAGCTACAACCTAGAGCGAGTTTTGCAATACTGTGAATAGGCATTTAGTGGTTGATGTCATAAATAGGTTTTGCTATGATTTCAGAAACAATAGCTGAAAACTAGTTTATTGAGTGCTACATTGCT
Source organism: Donacobius atricapilla (assembly GCA_013397315.1). NCBI lineage: Eukaryota > Metazoa > Chordata > Aves > Passeriformes > Mimidae > Donacobius > Donacobius atricapilla. The sequence goes on along the minus strand of WBMY01014824.1, from coordinate 1,402,289 downwards.
TGGTCACTTCTGAAAAACCACTGTAGAAGTCCTTAATCATATTTAAATGTGATTCTCTTTGCATTACTATTGATAGATATCATCTGGAATAGATAATCCTTTGTTTATTAACTTGGATGGCAGTTATTTCATATTTAAATTTTAATAGACTTCAGACTTAATGTTGGACTCTTCTGTAGTCTTGTTTTTCTTTATATTAAGTTTATTTCTCAAAATAGTGGAAGAAATTATTTTTTTCCCTTTGTCAAATATCCTGTTTATCCTTTTTTTTAATTAAATAAAGACATGATTACATAGATGTTGTTCAATTAATCTTTTTTTCTTATAGCTGCCTAAGAGATTAAAGCAAATATTTAGCTTTTTATAGTCCTTAATATCTTTGGGACATTTAGAGGAATGTTAAAATGGAGTTACCATATCCAGTATATTCACTTTTAGCATCTATACAATGTCTTCTCTGCTTTTTAATTACATTGGAACTTATGTGCATGGTACATGAGGTTGAACTTCCAAGTTAACATTTTTTAATACTTATCTTTGGTTTAGGGTTACCCAGGCGAAGACAATACAGTCCTTGGACTACCTGGGCCCATAGGTGAACCAGTAGGTCTTTCTTTCTCAAAAAAATTATACCAGTGCATCTCAAGACTAGAGCCAATTTATTTATTTCTGAAGCTTTATATCGTTGTCTCAGGAATCAGTACAAAAATATAGAATGATGGTCCTTTAATGAGTAATCTCTCCCTGAAAATGCTGTTGTGTGCTCTTTCCTGCTTAACCATATGTGCCCTCTAATTACACTAATGCATTAGTCTGTGTTTAGATCAGCACATTTTAGAAAAGAATTTTACTCTCTGTTTACCCTGAGTTATACTTAATTGCTTTACTAATCAAAAATATGTTTTGACTTATTTCATTATAACTGCAAATTAGTTTAGCTGATTTTGAGAACTACATTGTGTAATCATTTTCGTACTGAATTCATATGTGGAATGTATCTCTGCAGCATTTATGAACCTGTCAAAATTATAAGGAGAAACTTCAAAATTAAAGCAGATTGTGAGTACAGCAAGTCATTTCAGAAAAGAATCCAATTTTTAATGGGCTATCTTACAGAAGCCATAAGAGAGTTTCCCTTGCATGTCTTGAAACCAGAGTCACTTCATGTATCCATTCAGATTTCAAACTCATACGTATATATTTATATATAAGTATAAATCTGGAGAAGTTCCACTAAGGTCAGTCCTCCATCCTGTTTCATTAAGCCCCACATAATATTTATCTTTTAGCTTCTAGTCTTCAGTTACAAAAAATTTTAGACTGTGGCTACTGTCTGACTGCAGTGCATTCTGTTTAGAAAAAATCATGTTTTTTCCTTTTAGCCAAGCTGACCTTTGTGTGTGTATTCCTCAGTTCCTCTCAGTGGTTAGTCTGTTTTGAGAGAAATCCCAGCTTTCTGTTCATATTTCACTGCAGCATTATGTTCAGTTCAGCTGTTACATTTTGCTCTTTGGTTTGCTCTCTAGGGTCGAAGTGGTGAACGTGGAGATAGAGGAGAACCTGGTGATGAGGGCTACAAGGTAAAACCTTTTGGGTTTTAGTCTTTTTATTTGAACATGGCATGCTATGCAGACATGTGGAGTGATGTAGCAGAAGTTTCATCTTCCCTCACAAGTGTGCAGAGATGCACGTGCTGGTCCCTCACTGCACTGATGCACTCTTGGAACACATTGGAGCATCTTTTGTATGGAGACATGGGAACTGCAACTCCTCAGCTGGAGAAGACTCCAGTGACCTTAGTGTGTATAAATACCTGATGGGAGGAAATTAAGATGAAGTAGACAGACTTGTCTCAATAGTGTCCAGTTACAGGACAGGAGGCAAAGGGCAAAAACTGAATCACATGAAATTCCTTTTGAAATGGCTTTTTTTACTGTGAGGATGACTGAGCACCAGAACAAGCTGCCCAGAGAGATTGTGGAGTCTCTATCTATGGAAAAACTGAAAACTTGACATGGTCCTGGACAATCATTTCTAGTTGGCCTTGCTGGAGAAAGAGGGTTCCATAAATGATCTCAAAATGTCACTTTTAACCTAAACAGTTCTATGTTTCTGTAATATTCTATTAGTTAACATTTTTCTCTGAAATTTAAGCACCTCTTACTGTAAATCTAATTGTAAAAATTATTCATAGACTATATTCAGTCTTTCAGCCCATAAAAATTGGATAGTAACTCATACTTACCACTGAGGCAGAAATACAAGAAAGACAGTCCTTGACATGGACTATCCGGGTTACACAGTAATACAAACAGGCATAGTAATAAATGAATGAACCAAATTTATGCTTACAGAAGTGCAGAAATGTTTAAACAATATGTAATTCCCACTTACAGCTTGAAGTAGAGAATGTAAAGAATAAAAAGCTCTGTAGAGTTTGATCTTGGACATCTGACCATACTTTATGTGGGTCATGTCAATGGATCTGCGTCCATCTGGCACCTCCCAGGATGAGCTTTCCAAGGAAGTTTGTAGGTCACTGAGCATGACACCCGGAGTTACCTGTATTGCAATATGTTGTGTTTTCTCCTTCCCAGGGTCATATAGGTCTTCCAGGGCTTAGAGGACCTATTGGACAACAAGGGCCTCCAGTAAGTGTTTCAAACAAGTGAGATTTCTCTACTGACTGTTGAAAATATGTTTTCATTTGCATTCAAATTATTCTTTTCATTTGTTTAATGTATGTTCTTTTCAAAGGGAGAGCCAGGTGAATTGGGAGAGCAAGGACCAAAAGGAGAAAGAGGCTCAGAAGTAAGTAGAAAAAAGTAAACCAAAACTGCACTTTATTAGAATTTGTAGGGTTTTGTTGTTCATTTGCTATCCTTGGAAAATTCCATGAGGCTAAAACTTCCATAAGGCTAAAACTGAGTATTTGGGTTTCCTTTTCATACCTGCAGGGACAAAAAAGTTATAAAATGGAATGTTGCATAATGATCTTGGTTAGTAAATATGTGTTATTTGATAGGTAAGTAGTTTTATTTTGGAGTGGTATCAAGCATTATGAGAGGCTCTTTTGGAAACATTTGAGTGATATTTAATTATCCCCCAAAAGTGGAGTTTCTTGTGGCAAAGCAGCTCTAGAGGCCAACTAAGATTTTGCTTCTCTGATCTGTAAATTAAGCCTCCTGGTACTGCACTGCACTCAATTTTCAGAGACCTGGGAATAAGGAATTTGCTACAGTATACTAGAGCAATAATGACAGAGCAAGTCATGACAAAGATCAAAGACCAAATCTTTCTCTTAGGAAATATTAGTTTATCTTGGTGATGTGTTGAAAATTGCCAAAAGTGTTTATGTTCTCCCATGGACTGAATGTCATTGGCTTTTGAGATTTCAATAGATTTAGGCTAAAAGGTTTCTTAAAATACCAATTACCAGTGCAATTTAAATGAGGTCTTTTGTCTGAGAAGTTCCATAAAGCAACTCTGTCAGAGTTTCAGAATGTTCTAAGTAACTACAAGAGTCTGTAGTAGACTAGAACTAGGGAGCAACAGAAAGGAAACACCATGTGAAAACATTGTCATTGTGTACTCTAGCTGTGAACTGGGTATATTTCTTTTAACAAACTACTCACATCCCAGGACAAAATCAGCAATACCTCTTGGAGAATGTTTTCTTTGTCTTGCAAATGCTCCTCAGATCATGACTGCCATTTACAAATGTGGAACCAATATCCAGTGTGGAGCAACCTGTAAGAGCTTAAAGATTTCCACAAAAATGTTAGCAGGGGGAACGTAAATATAGTCATAACTCCAGTGGCATTACTGGTGTTGCTATAGCAAGCCTTGCAAAGCTAATCTCATGAACTGCAATGGTGAATCATCTGGGTTTACTTCATGTGCATCCAGAAATCTTAATGGAAAAAAAGATTAAGTTATTTGAACATGCACATTCCAGTTCTGATTGGTGGACTTTTTAATGCAATTCTTAAAAAAAAAAAAAGGCATTAAATTGAGCAATAGAACAACATTTTGCTGGTTTTATCATATTTACATAATTATGAAACATTTACACTTATAATAACCCAAGCTTTTTACCTTTTTTTCATGTTTTGTCCTCTTGCAGCATGGTAGCTATAGCATAACTTTTGCTTTAAGAAGTGTGTTTGAAATCCTTAGTCTGGAAAATCTTGGCAAATTTTTTCTACTTGTTCTATGCTAACAAGTGTTATTCTTGTCCCTGTTCCTCAGTGCTTACATCTTTTAGATGAATAAAATTAATGCTATGGATCTTTATGTTCTGTGGAGACTATCCTATGACAGAGTTCTCTGAGGAGCTTTTGACCCATTCTGAGCCTTTCTTCCTTGGTGCATGATCTCCTGTGTCACTAAACCACTTACAAGAATGTTATCTGCTCAGAATCTCTCAGTTTTCTAAGACTATCAACTTCTGTATCAGTCAAGATGAAAAAAAAAAAAATCTGGTTTTAAGCAAACTTTATCTTTTGTGTAGATCTTCAATGAAATAAAATGTTCACATCTGTGATATGTGATACTATTGTGTTCTAGTATTCTCTTCCACAGATATTCAGTGCATTTATATTGCCTACTTTTCATGACTTCTCTTTTGGAGAGTACAGGAAATGCTGTAAAAGTGTACTTCCTCACAGAGGGGTGGCTGATACAGGAGAAATTACCAGATTCCTGATGAAAAACATTTTATGCTTATTGTTGGAAAAGTTTTAAAAATTGATTCACAAAAGGGAAAAACATACACAATTCTGTCAAAAATGTATTTGCTTTTACTTGAAAAACCTTCTGCTGTCTCCTGAAATGTGAACAATCTGCTTCAAATCCAGGTAATGTGAACATGAATACTGGAGAAGAACAATCCTCAGCTCTTCTTAAGGGATTGAGTTTAAGGCATTTGTCAGTTCACAAATATTTGTAACTTCTAGGGACCCACAGGGAAGAAAGGAGTAACAGGTCAAGCAGGCAAAGCTGGAATTCCTGTAAGTAACAAAATTCTACAGCCTATCTTCAGATTATAAAACAAAGAAAATACTAATAAAACCAAAATTGAATCATGCCAGGGGTACCAGAAGGTCTTCTGTTCACTCTAAAGAAACTTCTTATTATCCAGGAAGTATAAAGGAACCACTGTCATTTTTGAACATTCATAATTTTTGAAATTTTGTTAAACTACACTGAATTATATTCACTTACTCAGTATACGTAAGTGACATGCAACTAGTAACAAGGTCCTTACCACTTGTGAAGTTATTTAATTAGATCAACTTTGGAGTCCATTTGGAAGTTATCACATTATATTGCACAGAACTGTATTTGTGTTCACTTCTGACCCCATCAGTTCTTCAGTCCGCTGCAGCCTACAAAAGCTTGGATCCATATGTCCATGATGGATACATGTGGTAAATGCCTTGAGGTTTATTTATTTCTCTTGCTTGCCCTGAGCTGAATTTTTTCATGTTTTTTCTTGAGTTACTGTAGAGGAGCTGACTAGCATGCCCTTTTCCCTGAGGGAGAAAACAGACCAGGAAGCAGTAGGTGTTCTGTAAACATAACGAAGGACAAAATGCATCAAGGTTATTTTGGGCCCCTAATAAATAATGCCACACAAGCACATATTGTAAATAACTTTTACTACCTCACATCAAAACATTGTCAGTAACTGGAGAAATGCAGCTGTTGCACAGAGCTTGTACCTGCTGGGCAGAATGCAAGGGGAGCCTTTTGAAGAAAAGGAACTGTGTGCCCTTTGTAAATACTCAGCATTTTCTTTTGGAGGACAGCAGGGATCATTCAGCAGGCAAAGGAAAAGAAAGAAAGCAAGACATACAGAGAAGTGAGGAGAAGACAGTAAAACTAGAATTTGAGGAAGTTTCAAAGCACATCCCAAATGAAGCTACTTAAGCAACCAGAAGTTAACTATAAGCTTAGGATGGCATGCTTCCTATGTTCTGTATGATTGGTGTTACCTATACCTTTTCAAACAAAATGTGTTGTAGTTAGAACATTTTACATTTCTGAGAAATGGCATTTATAGAGAGATTAGTGCAGAACTCCAAGCTTTTTAAAACAGTGTATGTCAGTCTAAAGGGAAATAATTTTAAGGAAAGTAATCAATCTTCCTCTCTTGAATGTGACATGAGACATTTTGGTGCAAGTATAGCAACAGTTATCACAAACTTGCCATATTATAAATTTGTATTTTTGATTGTTCAAAGTTAAATAGCATAAATTTGTGAAAGTTCAGTACTGAGCATTTAGTAAAATAAAGGCTAAAAAGGCATGTGGTTGGGGTTTTTTTCAGGGATAAATAGATGACTTTATCAGGTTTCCTCACTTCAGTTTAAGAACTGACAACTCTCAGGAATCTTCCAGGCCTGCCACACAAAGGGGTCAGTCCCATGATTTCAGCTGAAGTTGCTCAGATCCCACAACAGAGCAAGTCTAAGGTTAAACCAGTAGAATTCTAAACCAAACATGCTAACTCAGAGCTTCCTCTGTGACTATTCATTCATATCACGGGGTCTGCAGTTATGTAGGGTTTAGGAAATACTGTGACTGAAATCTAGTTACGAGAGGGTGAAGATGAAGAGAGCCAACGGTGCTATATTTGATTTGAACTTTTTTCAAGGGAAAACCAGGGCCACCAGGGCAGAAAGGAGCAGCTGGGGACCCTGGACCAGAAGGCATTCCGGGGAACCCTGGCAAGACTGGGCTGTCAGGGGAGCCTGGCCCTAATGTAAGTTACTTCCCACATGTCCTCCAACATTTTGCATTAGAGATTTTCCAGGGTTAAGTTATTTAAAAAGAAGAAACTGTTCTCAGTTCCCTGAGTATCTTGAAAATTAGACCATTTCTTTTGTTTTCTTTCTCTTTTGTTCCTGCTAATCCAGCCAAGTTCTAAAGGTAGCATAAGGGAAGTGTACTGTAAGAAGAACAGTTTGATTGGTATATGACAGTAGTAACTACAGCCAAGTGGAAGTAATTTCTTAGAGAGGCTGCACAATTCTGTTCCTGAAAATGAGTCTAACTGAGACTGCTTCCTCTTAGGGTCTGAGATAATCCCACATTTTCCTTATTGACTCTGTATTTGTAACCTATGTCTCTCTACCTAAATAATTATGAAGCTCTGTCCAAAACCAGTGAAATAAAATATTAGGTATGTGAAGTATCTAAGAGCATTCTTGGAAATGGGTTTTTTGTCTGACTGTTCTTTGCTGTGGGCCAAAGGTGGTGACCTGCTGTCTCTGGGAGCAGTGAGAAGTTCTTTGATCAATCCCTCCAGAGAGGGGGAGAAGATTCCTTGAGTAGTTCTCATCATTGAAAGCCTGATCACTTTGATTTCCAGTATGAATTTCTCAATAGTTCTACTCAGATGGATGAGTAATTGTGGTAAAAGATTGCCAAGTTACATTTGGCATTAGTCAAGATGCCGGACAAGGCACTGTTGTTTCAGGTATAAATTTCCAATCAGGTTGAACTAAGAGAAAATTAAACCAATTACCCATAGGGGGCAGGTGCACCCAACTTAAGCCTCTCCAGTCTCAGGTCATGAACTTCTTCCAAGTTCTTAAAATTCTTTTGGAGCTGGATTTAGGAGAATCACCCTAAAGAATTTTTACATTTTTGCCTTTCCACTGAAAATGTCATACAATCATCATAAAGGCAACTCCATTACCCCATTACAGTTTGTAGTAAAGGGAGGCTTATAACTGATTTTTGCCACAATGAATAAAAAGAACAGAACTTTTGCTATATAAGTTTATCAGACCATTAATCTATAAGCCAGATCACTATATTCAAAAGCCCAGAAAATCACATTTGATACAAAAATCGTGTTTTATACAACCCTTTTTTTCCTATGAGTGCTTAACTGAATGTCATAGGAAATAAGGAAGATTTATATATTCTTATATTTCTATTAAGTTACATCACAGATATATTCACTCGTATGGTAACAAATTTCCATTTTGTTTTTTCGAACACGTCGAAAGTGGCTTAATTCCGTGCACTCACTAACACATTTTTTTCATTTAAAATAGTTGCTTTTGTTGATAGGTTGATGTTCTCATACATTTTCATAGCAAATGTTCTGATCTTTCTTCATCTGGTAATATTATTGTGTGTGAATCTTTACAGAGTGTACACAGTATTACCAGTATGCCTGATTCTTATAAATAAACATGTTGAATTTTGAATATTTCTTCGGGAAGGTAGTCTCATTCTGTGTCATGTGGAGTTACTTCTTCTTGAAAAATGAATATAATGAAGTTCAAACAATTTTCAGCCTTCTACTTTTGGAATATTAGCAGAAATCCGTGTGATACTGCTGATAATTGTCTTTCTATTTATTTTTATGTACTATAATTGTGTGTCCATATATACAGAAAGCATTAGGTGGTTTTAACTGATTTTATGTTATTTGCCTATTTCAGCATACAATGAAAAACATGCTTGGCTGTACTACTTGTAAACCATTTTTTTCAATTTGTTAAGGGCAATAAAGGAAACTCAGGCTTACCAGGTCTAGCAGGTTATTCTGGAGCTCGAGGTCCCAGGGGATTGCCAGGCATGCCAGGGCCCATGGGAGCACCTGGACTAAAGGTAGGTACATACATGGGATCTGGTTGTTTAAGTACAGTTTTGCTGATAATGCATATTCTTCATGCTGCATTTAGTGGCTGTGGAACCACCGTACGACTGTTAATCATGTGAGTAACAGACATCAAGTCTTATTTGAAGGGAAAGATTACAAGTTGTGTTTATCACATCTCCATAAACTGTAATTTGAACATAGAGATCTCATCCATCTGAATGCTATCCCTAACTCCAGAAGCCATGAAAATACTTTGTATTTATTCACTCCAGCTTCAGGGTCAGATGTTTACAAACTTTTATTTCTAAACTTCTGTAGCTACTAGAACAGTTGGGATGATGTAAATACCTAAGCCATCTAGTAGCAAACTGTTGGCATAACTTCAAGCCTAAGCCCCAGGTCTGGGGGGTTAATAAGTGTATCTGGGATGTCCATTTATTATATTACAGGACTTAAATTGTTTTTGTTCAGGCTTTTCAGAAAGAATGAAATCTGTGTGTGCTCCATTTTCCAGGCAGTTCCAGGTACCTGATATCAGCATATCCTCATATTAATTAGACTCATTTGAGTTTTAAAACAAGCAAACAATGGAAACATTACAGATAATTTTCTTCATTCAGAATAGAACCTTTTATCTAAAATCATTTTCTTTGTGAGACTTTATTGGTAAGCCATTCTTTGAAACCTTAAGTTACTTGGAAACTGGAAATACTGTCTGTTATCATTTCATGAATATATTTCAGTATAATCTGTATTCATTATTTGCAGTCTTTATTGCCAGTGCCTCCAGTCTGAATTTTACTGCTTTGCCTAGACAATGAGCTGTAGGAGGTAGTTCCTGCTTAAAGGTGCCTGCAATCTGAGAAATGCAAGGAATAGATGAGTTGAGGGGAAACTGTTGCTGCATATAATACAGAATAAGCATGAATAAGGCACATACTGACTCAAGCCAAATGACACAAAGGTAAAACCTGGGAAAGAGCATAAGCACAAAGCATGAAACCTGTATATTCACAGCCTTTATTGCACCTCAGTAACCTCCTGAGCTAGACATGTCTTCGGTGTATTTGGTAGTCCTCAAAGGATTTCTCTTGCAGGAACTTTTCTAGTTTCCATTTGAATCAATGTAGATTTTTAGTCTAACAACAGGGAGTTCGACAAGTACACTGTGTCTTGCTCAGAGGATTATTTTTAAAATTTACTTTTAACCTGTCTGTTCTATATTTCATTTTATAAATTTTACTGCTTATACTGGGAGATACCATACTAGAATTGATCCAGCATGTATCCTTTTTATGTTTCAAATTCAAGGAGCAGTCAAGTCACATTTGCATTTTAGTGTATGTTAAATTACTTACTTTAAGGAAATAAAATTAATGGAATAAGGCTATTTCTTAAGGAGAAAGCATTTTCCAGGCTTCTGACAGGAAACCTGTATTTACATCTGTAACTTCCATAATTGTAATGGAAAATATATTTTGTTCTTACTGACAGGGTGAGAAAGGGCTTCTAGGCCATCCAGGAAAGCGAGGCAAGAGAGGCCTTCCAGGATCACAAGGTGATCAAGGAGCAGCAGGAGACCCTGGACCGAAAGGACAGATTGTACGTAATCACAGTGGTTGGTGCAAAACAAGTAGTCCAAGAGTTAGCAATGTGAATTAATCATAAGGATGCCTGCTCCTATTACAGGGAGAAGATGGAGATCAAGGTTTAATGGGATTTCAAGGATTCCCAGGTCCAAAAGTATGTGCTTGTTCTTTTCTCATAGATTGTAAGCTATTTACAGAGCGAGAACATTATGAGAGGATAGAATTAATCAGCTTTAATGCTAATTTGTTCAAAATATCTCTGAACTGTTGGAACATGGTAGGCAGAACTGTGTACTCCCTGTCTAAAGACAAACATTCTGGGTCAGTGCACTTGGTATTTTCACTGTTACTGCTCTTAGAAATTATCTTATTTTCACTGATTACAAGAGTTTGAAACAAATGGGTAGCTAATGTCCATGTTTGGTTAAATATTTCCTTTGCATTTTCAGGGTCCTGCAGGGGACATTGGCTTAGTTGGAATTCTGGGCCCAAAAGGTCCAACAGGCCGAGCTGTAAGTGCTTCACTGCATGAAAGAGATTGTTAGGATGATATTTTGCAAGTGGCACACATTTTTAACTCAGAGAATCATGTTTTTTCTTATCAACAGGGCCAGAAGCCTCTAACCAAACCTTTATGCCTGAGTCTAGATGCCCTTTTCTTGTGCTGCAACACTGCTCTTCTTACATCATGCTTGCAGACACACAAACAGAGCTAGGCCCTTAATCTTGAAAGAAAAAAAGCAAGCTCTGCTGACTAAGTGTGGATCTCTTAGAGTAATCTTATGACTTTGTATTTCTTTGTCTGTTGGAATTGAACATTCTTACTGGCAAAACTGCTGATTGCGTAACTATGTTTTACAGCAAAAAAAAATTGAGATCAAACTTCGCCTGCAGTAAGACACAGTGGTGCTCAGGCATTATTGATCAATAGGTAGTTTTTTTTAATGAACATTTTGTTTTTATCTAAAATGTTCCTAACCTTCATTAGCTCATTCTTCATGACATTCTGCTTTGCTATTCACCAAAAAACATGGAAAAATCTTTAACGTTTTGTGCATCCAGTGCGGCATCAAGTGTGAAAGGTTGAAGCATGGGAGGCCTTACTACGACATGTTCTATCACTGCTGCCTTTCAGAACATCACAGAACTGAATTTGTTCAGTTAACCAGATGCAGAGCAGCAGCTTTATTCTGTTCTAATAGCTACTTTATTTTTCTAAACATTCCTATATGAGATAAACGCTGGACATCAGCAGTTTGCTCTAAGTAAAATGGATCTGAAAAGTGGCATTTTAGCAGCACTTACTGGCAGCCTTACAAGAGTCCTTGTGAACAGTAATATAGCTCAAGATATAGTTGGTTGTAGCTCAGTAACTGTGTGGTCTTTTGTGATCAGAGTACTTAAGTTTCCACTGGTTTTAGTGCATCAGTTTTCACATTAAAGAATGTGTGGGGGCTTTCCAAGCACAACTATTACAAATTAATAAAATACTTGCTGACTTCATTGTAATGTGCACTTAGTATTTAGAGAGTATCACCATGATCTTCTGGATATTTGGCAGGTCTGTGTGCTGAGCAACTTTAAACCAGGACATGTCATGAGGATTTTCTTTATTTTGGAAACACAGTGAACTAATAAATTCTTTGCTTGTTTGCAGGGATATATTGGCCCTGTTGGTCAAGAAGGTATAGCAGGCCCAACTGGCAGACCTGTAAGTTTCCCTTCATTTTTGCATAATTCATTTACTTCACTACCATTTTGTTCAATCATCTTGTTTTTCAACTATCAACCTTCTTATTTTTCTGTTTGCAAATAGCAACTAACAGGACCTTCCTTGTTATACCATGCTAGTAAGTTAATGTATGTGACTCCAGCATCTGTAATACAAACAAGAAAAAATTACAAAAACCAGTGACAAAAAAGTAATTGTAATGGCCTTTTGCCTAAGTACAGCATGCAGAGGCCGTGTGTACAGGGGCAGTGGGCAAGGCAAGGTGTAAAACAGCGCACAGTAATTACCACCTGGATATTCTTTCTCAGCCTTTGCTCTGAGATATATCTAGAGAGTATCCACATTCAGTTTCAGTACAGTTTATTCTTTATGTGCTGTGGGCTGTACTCTCCGGAGTACCTCTCTAGATACTGTAGGAGTGCCCATAAGCCCTTGTAAGGCTGTTCCAGATGCTGATGGGGTCCCTGCTACAACTCAAACATCATTTGTGGCCTCTCTGACAGCTTTCAATGCAGCCCAGGTTCCCTGCACTCTGGGGGAGCTCTGCCCTCATCCCTGTTTCCGTCTCTTGTCGCGGTGCCAGAGGCAGATTTGTTTTGCGAGAGAGTCCCATGGCTCCTAACTTCAGACCACCCAACCATGTAAGGCAGTTTCAAAGCTCTTTGTACCATGAAGATGCCTCTGCCTGATCAAGTAGACTTGGAGTAAATGAGAATGTCTAAAAATCAAAATAATCATAAAAAATAGTAAATATACAATAAAAGTAATATATGTGAATATTTGCAAGTGAAATAGAAAGAAGGGGAATGTCCCTTCTATAATTCTTTCCACTTGTTGGAAAAATCAGTACTTTGTCTTGCTCCATTCTTTTCAATTGCACTGAGGAGAAAAACTTTACAGTTCTATGCACTTGTATGAAGGCTTTTAATAGACTTCATATTGAATGTAAAAGTTTGCCATTATCATCAAGAAAGCATTTTAGTTGAAGATTACTTCCATGTGTTATGAAATGCAGCCATCAAGATGTAAAATTTTTCCAGAGAAGAATTTTAAGATTGTTGCCATCCTTAGGAACACAATTTAAGTGGAAAACCAGCCAAAAATAGGGACAGAAAAATAGTGTCTAATCTGATTATGGGAGTAGAACTAATAACATCATAAAAACATATTTGTGGTGATGGAGAGTATGGAGTTTTGTTCTCTTAAGATGGTGAAGCACGGATCTTTTGAATGTGGATGTGGATGAAATTGTGAAGAACATAGACAACTCAGTTAAAATTACTGGGAGAAAACACTTGCAAGCTGAAGAACACAGCTTTCCACATATAGGAATTACAAGATGTGTTCAACTAATTTCATTTTCTAGTAGTACAGGAAAATTAAACCCGCAGAGCTGTAAATACTTCCATAGATGTGACTTTTCATGTGAGCAGTATAATTCTCATGGATATTAATCTGCTTATTTCAATCCTAGGCATCTAGAAAGCATATCAAATTAACAGCTGCTCTTTCTTACAGGGACCAAGAGGTGAAAAGGGCATGAGGGGTGAAATGGTAAGATGAAACAACTTTTGTGCTTTCATTCTTTGGGCTGTGTAAAATCTATTTCTGTGTTACGCTGAATGTACTCAGCGTGCTCTGAATGCCAGGCAGTCATGCTGTGCTCCTGCAGGGCACTGCCCAAGAAAGCTGGTAGCCTGTGATAGAAGTCTGACCTCCTTGTTCAAGCTGACTTGTGCAGATATGCCCTGTGGGTGTGAGCTGCTTGGGCCGTATGGCCCCTGGTCATACAGCAGTCACGCACTCCAAATCTGTCCATGTTCAGATCTAAAAGGAAAATCTTGCGTCACATTTGTCGTAAAAGATCTAGTGCCTCACAGCATGCATGTGTTCATAGATCCGTATCTTCTTGTCTAGAAAGGGAGAAGCTCAGGAGAAGCCTAGACCTGTGGGTGGGTGTCCATGCAATGTATTCCAACTGTAGGAACTATCGACAGCACTGATGGGTTATGAGTTTTTTTCGGCAAGAGTCACCATACATTTGTGAATGTTGGACTTAATATTAAGTTTGTGTTGAAACCAGTAAAGTCTCCAATTAATTATGGCTATGTGAAAAGTCATTAAGTTATCATATTTACAGCAAATACGAACACAAAGTTGGTAACTCTGATATTACCTTCTATGACAGATGTATAATTATTCCTTTTCCAGTAATCAGTAGATGTGATTTTTCCTGTTTCTTACCCTGCCTTTCATCTCATTTAAAATTTAGTTTCACTTATTGTGTTTTGTTTTTAGCAGCCACCTCCAAAAAATTCAATCAAACTGCCTTATTAAAATTTTGAAAAATAATTCTGAAATACTCAAAACATTTTAAAGCACTAAAACTTGGAATGAAGCCTCTTGTCTGTGTCTTGGAGGACTCTCCTCTTTGATTCTGATGCTCTTGAGGCAATTGTTATCTCAGAATAAGAGGAAAACTAGTTTCTCAATTTGCTGTTACCCATCTTAGCTGTCTTTTTCTACTGTTTGTTCATAAGAATTGTTATGACAGCATAGAGCTTAAAATTCTGACACTTTAAAAAAATCCAAAAATAGTCCTTAAAAAATCCTCCAAAATGTTGAACGAGAAACATCTGTTTCCATTATTGGTGCTGGTGTTTAAGCAGTTATTTCCTAAATAAGTTATTGAATTCATCAAGATGACTTAATCTAGTAAGGCTGTCTTCAGAAGAAGAATGTTTGATTTTAAATCATATACAGTGACATTTTTCCCCCAAGAAAGGGATTTATTTCCAACTACTTTCACATAGAGAGGAGACCAAATTTTTGTCATCCAACTGTGTATTCTGAAATTTAATTTATACCTTTAAAATTTATATTGGCATTCTTCCTAGAATCACATAGATTTTAACATTTTTGTAGTATATTTAGTTATATTTTTTAGTCTGTCAGGGTTATAGAGTTCATTACTAGAAAGAAATGTCCTTTTATCCCCAGGAAAACATGGAATGTAAAATCGTGTCTTCTTATTGAGGCCAGTGGTGAAGCACACATTCTTTGTTAAAAATACTCTCTTCAAGAATTAAAAAATTCTTAGAAAATATGGATGTCCTTGGGGTTGCTCATGCTTTCAGAGTTAAGCGCATGTACTATTGTACATAAAATCAGGGCCTCTTAGCATTAGTAAAAGATTGAGATTGTGGCCTTTGAACTTCTGTTCAATCAAATGGAGTGATTAAAGAATTAAACAACACACTGAAACTAACTGGTTTAGTCTCTGCTTTTGTGTTTATGAACTGGGATTACACTTTCCTCACTTAAATTCTAATGCGACCAAAGGTAAATTAAGTAGATTTGTAAAAGTAATCCAGTACATTCCAGTAAAACATGAAGCAATTAACTTAGTTCATGAAAAGTGTAATTTAGCCTTTTTTCTGCTCTGTAGCAGAAAGAATATTGGTAAAATCCCCATCTGTTCAGTACTGTTATATTTTAAAGATTTTTAAAGATAATTGCTATAGCTCTCTGAAGTTTTGATGCATTTAAGAAATGTGATATTCCACAAAGTAGTTCAGAAATAGCATTCCGTATTTACCTCTTTTTTTTTTTTTTTTTTTTCCCCATGGGTTTTACTGGCAAGGAGACAGTGGATCAAGACAAATGACATTCCTCCTTTCCAAAATACCTTTGGCACTCATTGGAACAATGCAGGTTTTTATTTTTAAAACATTCAGTTCTATTTCAGAAACCACTACAAATTTGAACTGTTCTTGTCCCAAGACTTCTTGAGTCTTAAAATGGTGACACGTGCCAAGAACATAGAGCATTTACTCAAGCATTCAGTCATCTAAAAAATATAGTGGAATGTCTAAATCTCAGCATTCAGAACAAGGACACTATTCATCTGAGAGCAGTGGTTACTTAGGGACAAACTGATGAAGACTTTGTACCTTTGCTTGATTTGTTATTTGCAAATTTAAGTCCTGAAACCAAGATAAACAAATACATCCTTACAATGTCAATTTTGTTTCTCAAGATTCTTTTTCATATTTTCATTTTATACTAAACATACTTGGTCATGCATGATCAGACAGGCCAGTAATATATTCACATGAGGCTGAAGGTACCCTGGAGCAGTCTAACAGCACCTGAGCACCTGACCTGATTAATTAAATGTGGAGTCAGCCTTCGCAGCTGGCATACAACAGTACAGCTCTGTGACCCCCTACTGGTTTGCAACAGCTGAGGAACTATGCCAAAATAGTGAAGGTATCTGTGTAAACTTAGATCAGTTCTATAATAATGAATAACAACAATACTTTATGCATATTTAATATTAATAGGATTTCAAAGAAAATTTCAAGCTGGGCAATAATCAAGCTCAGGAAAGTAAAAAAAGCTAGGTACTTGTCACAGAATCCACAGGGATTTCCATACTATTTAGTACTACGTATGCTAAAATTACTTATTCTTTTATTTCCATTTCCCAACATTAAGGATTAACATCTTTTATAAAGATGTTAATCATTAAATATCTACCTAAAAGATGGCTTCCAGTCCCTTCTACAGTTGAAAGTGGATGAAACACAAATAAATAGAGTCAGGATGAATTGACTGAAAAGCTCACAATATTTACAATCCATGGCCCTTATCTCATTAAGGTTTTCTTGGTTAAGTATCAGAAAATCATCTATCTAAACATCCAGAAATTGCTTCTTTTCTGAATTTCTTCTATTCTCCAAAGAACAAATACAAGACATGGATTTGCTTCAAAGCCATTTACAGTCCATCAACAAAGCCTGGCACAGAGCTGGTGCTTGGAATTATATGATGGCCCCCACTTTGCACATCCTTTATAATGTAGCACCTGAGCCCCTCCGGCATGGCCAGGGCCGGAGATGTGCAGACATACTTCAGTTGTGCAGCTGTCATTGTAACCCCTGGCAGATGCATTCCCTGGCACTACCACATGCTCTGCATTAGGACCTAAGAACTGATAAATTTGCAGCCTCAGTGACTTAGGTACATTGCTCCTATCTGGTTTGAGATCCTTTTTGTTTTAAATACACATTAATTAATATTAGAGTGTATCTGGTCTTTCTTTAACCATTTCCAGCTGCCCTTGCTTTTGGCAGCTTGAGCACAGCCCGAGTTCAGCAGTTGTAGCATGAAGTGACACACAGATCTTGCTTGCTGTGAGATCTCACAGCAGAGACACTTCTTATTACTATATCAAGTGATTTACAACTTAATTCCTACTTGAGTAGATCAGTTTCACAACATTTGTCAGCATGACCATGCCACATCAGATTATTTATCTTTTGGCAGAGATTTAGTACTAGCGTGACCATACTGACGTATGAGGGCTTTTGCTGGAACAGCTTATTGTGCTCAAGTAATTGGTACAAGCAGCACTGACAAAAGAATGTTCTGCTTAAATAGACTTAGCTGTGTTGAAAGGTTTTTAGTAATTTAAGGTGCAGATCTAGCCCATGCCTCTCATTCCTTTTCTTTTTCTTTTCTTAAGGCACTGCCACCAATTCTTTTCCTTGTCATCATTTGTGCTATTGCTTGTTACAATAGCTAGAAGCTTTGAGTATATAGAACTTGAAGATAATCTAACAGAGTCACAAATGTTACTGCATATTAATAAATGTCCACAACCATTCCAGCTTTATGTTAATAGTTGATTAAAGAAAGAATAATTCAGATGGGTTTATTGTATTGGAAAGGTCCATATTCAATCCTAAGGCAGCCTAAAACTCAGGTTTCCATGCATTGTAGGCACTGTAAGCTAGGGAAAAGCAGTTCCTTCTCTTCCTCTCCTCTGTAATCATCCTCCATGCTAAAATGACGCCACTTACAATGAGAAAAAAAGGGCATAACTTCTTGAATAAAAAGGAACTCTTGCCATATCACTGTAAAACAATGAACATAACATGTTCTGGCTGAAAACTGACACAGCTGATAAATTAAACTGATAAAAGCCTGGCATATACTCATGGATTAAAGTGGATCAGTGAGTTTTTTGCAGTTACTGATAACATTATTTACGATGTTTTTGTGATTATTTACCCCTTCTAGTACTTATCTTGTCTGCATACATATAACACTGTCACAATGTATAGCACGTTATATTTTAATATTTGCTATGACTTTTAACGTTCCCTTCATATCAGTAGTAATTGGAAGAAACAAAGAGCCAGACGACACAGCAATTCCAACATGAATATTCATACGTAAATGGAGCAGGGTGCTTTAACAATAGTAACTAATAATCTACAACTTTACCACAGCTGCTGTCACACCTTCTTCCTTATACACATTGGGACATTTTTGTGATTTAATAAATACATAAATGTAAAACCAGAGATTTTAATGTGTAACTGTTGCATTCTATCTCCATTTCTTCTAGGGGCCGCAGGGACAGCAGGGCCAGCCTGGGCCACCTGTAAGTGCATAAAAAACTGTGCCTGTATTTTTACATTTTGATTGCACTATATAAAGATGTGAAGCACCTAATATCTGTTTTTTCCCATTCTCCAGGGACCACCTGGATCACCAGGACCAAGGGTAAATTCTGTAACAACCCTAACCTACAATACAGTGCTTTATTAAAAGTGAAAATAACAAGATCCTCTTCAAATGTCCTGCTTGTTCCACTGCTCAAAGAATTTACCACCTGCACTTTTGTATATTCTTGTTCATTTTTTTATATTCTGAAATACCTGGTTTTTAGAAACAAGTGGATCTCAATGCTGCTGTTCAAGCTTTGTTTGAGTCAAATGCTGCCTTGCAGATGGAGGTATATATTTAATTGTATTTACATTGTCATACAGAGAATGCAGAATGCAATTATAATTTTGTTCATTGAGCATATAACAGGGTTTCTTTTCAAAGACTTAGTTTAATTTAATATTGGATAGGAAGTAATTATAGAATGTAATGAAACATGCTAAGATTTATAGGATATAGTTGAAATGAAATTAAGAGAGGCAGGGAGACTTCTACCTTTTGTCATGATTGGTAGTAATGTAAGTTGCTGACTATCACACATGAATCTGTTCAGACACAGTCCACAATAGCGGCATTTAGGGTTTGATCAAAAAAACCTCAAAAATTGCATATATATGTTTGGCTGTATCCATTGCAAGAAAATCCCTTAAATGGATTAAGTCGAATAAATTTGCATGTATTTTTTAGATTAAGCCTAAGTTTTCACTATGTAAAATCTGAAACCTCTACGTTTACTTTAAAAGTGCACCAGTTTTTCCTTTCTTTCCTTGTATCCATATTTTCATGTCAATATATCATAATGACAAATTTGCATGACCTAAACCTGCCTTAATGTCACTTGTCCGACAGTTTTTATAACGTGTCCTAATTTGTTTATTGGGATACGTTACCCTTACATGGTTTTACATGGCTGATTGCATTCATATAAACACTGATTCTCTCTGGCTATTCAATGGCCATTTGACATTTGATTCTTACTGCATATACTGTTGTTGTGACACTTCTTTGTGGTAACACATTTGCTAATGGCCCTTGGCAGAAATACCAGAATACTGAAGTAACTTTACTAGATCACAGTACAGAGATTTTCAAAACGCTCCACTACCTTAGCAATTTACTGCACAGCATCAAGAACCCTCTTGGCACACGGGATAACCCAGCACGCATCTGCAGGGATTTGCTTAATTGTGAACGTAAAGTGTCAGATGGTAAGTGTCCACTTTCAAACAAGTACCTTTAAAAGGTGGTGCTTCCCAATATTGCTTTCTACATTAAAATTCTGATCTGATAGATGTAATGTTTTTGTTCTTCTTTTATGGCATTCTCTTGCAGTGTGCCTGTTACAACTATATTTATTTCATCTTTAAGATAAAATTTCTGGATTTTAAAGGTGGAATTATGTAACTATCTAAATATTAGACAGATTATATCTATCCATAAACAGATGTATCCAGAAAATTTGAAACTGCTGTTTTGTGATTTGAAGTTTTCCAAGTATTTATAGTTAATTTTGCAGTGAATTTTGTGTAGATCAGATTCTGAATTCCTAATGAGAAAATTGCATACCATACATTACCACTGTCAGATACACTGGCAGTCATTGTAGCTCAGTTCCTGAATCAATATTTCGAATTTAAAAAACCCTTCTATTTAAAGCTGTAACGTCAGTGTAATTGTAATCAGAAGTGGTTTATTATGGTAATTTTTCTCAGTATCTGTTATTAGTATAACTTTAACAGTGAAAACATTTTCATGCTCCTTTTCTTTAATTTCCTTGGGAAGGTATGGTGATAATATATGTAATATTTGCCAAGAAGTAGGAATATTTTAGCAAATTGCTTAGTAGTAATTATATTTTGGTTTTATTTTCTGTCTGGAATTTAATAGGAAAATACTGGATTGACCCAAATATTGGATGTCCTTCTGATGCCATTGAAGTTTTCTGCAACTTCACTGCAGGTGGTCAGACATGTTTAACACCACTGTCTGTGACAAAGGTATGCATTGCTTCTAGAGACACTGTGTCTGTGCTTGAACTCTAAACAAATGCATGCTTATTTACGTAACTCTTTAAAAAGTGTTAGATTTCAGGGGGGCACTATTGTGCATCTTTGTGGAAGGACGTGTCATAAATCCTGGTACAGAAATTACAGATTTTCTGAAGGCTATATATGTTAGTAATTCTCACTGTGTTCACCTACTCACCCATGCTGCTAGAATTACTTTGTTTGCTTTACACTTTCTTATGCAAGGCATACAAATAAGCCTGAAATACTTCTAAGCTCCATTAGTACCTCATCACTCAGGGCACCTAAGCGTACAGATGCTGAAGTTGTCACAACAGAAAGGATGGAAATTATTACTGCTTTCCAACACTTAGGCACTTCTAAATGCCATTAGGGAGGAACTCGTTTTTTGTACATCATTAGTTCATGCTTCTCCTTACATGTAGTTCTTGCAAATAGAAAGTTTATGTTTGTGAAGTTCTGTATATACTGTAGTCATTGAAGTGCTTCAGAAATACTGTGAAGTTCCCATATGCATTCCTACATTCGGAAGATCCCTGAATATGAAATAGTCTTGGAGAAATTCTTCTTGAATAATGAGTTACTATATTTTCTGTCTAAAATCAAAATATACTTATGAACTTTTGCATTTGTAATGGACTATCAGTATTGGCAGAACCTGTTATCTAAGAAGACTAAACAGCCGAGTGATGTGGCTTCAGTTAAAACACTGCGGCTGATAATATCTTTGTTTGAGTCACAAAAGCATTTGTTTCACTTTCCTTATTTGAAAATACTGGTTTATGACCAGCTGTGCTTCAGTAATGTAAGCATCAGCAAATGTTTATATTTAAGCTTTGAAAATGTCCTATGAAAGCTTCTGTTTATAGCACTGACTGTAATAGAACCTAACATCTCCGCCGAGGAATGCAAATCCTGCTCTTGGGCATTGACCCCAATGTATATAAACATGTACACACGCTCCTGTGCCTGAGCACCACACTTACACATCCATGGCACTTTGTGTTGCTGTGGCCATTCAGCACAGTCCAGCTGTAAGTCTAACAGTGCTTTTCTCTCTAAATTTAGCTGGAGTTTGGTGTTGGAAAAGTGCAGATGAACTTCCTTCATTTACTGAGCTCAGAAGCAACCCATAGCATCACAGTCCATTGTCTAAACACACCGATATGGGGCTTAAATGAAGCAGGTGGCCAGAAGACATCAGTTACCTTCAAAGGATGGAACGGTCAAATATTTAAAGCAAATACCCTACTTGAACCTAAAGTGCTTCTGGATGAATGCATGGTAAATACCTTTTAGCACCACATTATTAAAGCAATGACAGAGGTACTGTTTAGACATTACTAACCTGCTGCAAATAAATAACAACCATTTAGATTCACATCCCTTAAAGCTTGCTTCTTTACATAGCTCTGCATATGCCAGCCTTTAGATATTGAATTCACCATCTCTTCAAGGGTAAAAGTGATTGCAGTGATGCAGTGATACAAGATATACTTGCTGTTTGCGTTGTCTCTCATGTATTTTGAGACTATATGAAGACACTGCAGAGACATAGGCACAGAAATAGGGAGGTCCTCCAGGAAAATTTAGAAACAGTTACCCTCAAAATGAAAATTCAGGCTTCAGAAATGGCATTTGTTAAATTACACAGTTTCTTTAGGAGCTGCTGAGAGAAGAAATGTTTCTGTGTACTACTTCTCTTTTACTCCGTAAGCATAATTTTCATTTGTGTTTTGAAGCTCATCTTTTACATGACTCTAATATTCTTCTCCTGTGTGTTTCAGATTGATGATGGCAGCTGGCATAAGACACAGTTCTTTTTTCATGCTCAGGACACGAATCAGCTTCCAATTGTTCAAGTTAATGCACTTCCTCACCTCAAACCAGGACAGCAACACTTCATAGAAAGTGGCTCCGTATGCTTCCTTTAAGATTTCTGTCCTAGGTTTCTTGTTGCATCAACATGGAGTTGCTGCATAGATTGAATACAAAAGTATGATCCATTGCAGGCAAAATAACTAGGAAACTGAAGAATATTTCAAATGTTGTTGGTTAAAGAACCTCAGGAAGAAAAAGACTTCCTCCTAAGGAGAAATGGCATTGAAAAATAAAAGAAAGAAAAGACTAAAACAATTTTCTTAAAGTATTTAAAAATAAATTTCTTGGTGCTTTCTTGCATAATTTTCTGGAATGGAGTATCTGAACATGAACTTTTTCTGGACATCAAGTGTTCTTAGCATTCTTTTTAACAGCAATGCACAAAACCATCCTGAGGAAAGCTGGAGACATATGATACTAAGGAGCAATACCCGGTAATGTTCCTAAATGTGCAATAGCTTTTTATGAAAAGTGAATCAAGCCACAGTATAGTACAGTAAGTCTTCTTTTCTTAAACATTGTTTTATTCCAGTCCTTCGTGGACACACACATCTGAACAGATGGCACACTACCTCTTTTGTGTTTCCTGTCCATGTTGCCTTGGTGCTCTTCATAACACAGGGTGCTTGTGCCCTTACCAGAGACTGAGTCCCTTTTTATCTGTCAGACTGTATGTGCTGGTTACATCAGGATATGTTTCTGTTGTAAAGGTACCTATTTTAAACTGTTGGTCACATACTTCACATAATGAAAACATTATTTATGTGGATTTCTTGTTTAAAACATTTTTGTGTACTATTTTGGAAATGGTGTATAAGACAGCATATTGTATATGATGCATATAGTCAGAAGAGTTTGCGTTACAGCCATTGTAAAAATCGTTGTAAGAAGAGCTACCTAAAGTACTTTTGACTTTTAAATTCTGTAGTTCAGTTAACATCGCTAATTCCAAAGCCATCTTAAGATGATATATTCTGTATATATTTTGTAACTTCTGAAAAAATCTACTACAGCGTGTCTTCTGAATGGCTGCTGTTAAATTATAATCAGCAATTCATCCTCTTAGAAATTCCTTTTTTTTTTTCAAAATTTATTAGATCATTTTGGGTTTTTAAAATTAAACCTAAAATGTTCCATAAGGGGTTTTTTTTTAGTAAAAAAGAACAGTTTTACCATTAGAAAAAGCACTCTTTATATTGATATGCCTCTATCTATTATCAATTCAAAGTGTGCTCAGGAGTACACAGCAAGGTGATACCGGACTGTATTTTAGGAAGCCTGGGAGCATTCAAACGACCCGTCTGTCTTCATCTGCAGGAAACCACACCACCAAAGCATAATAAAATAAACTTCCAAGCTATCTCTTTGTCTTTTACTATTCTGTTTCATAGTGCATAGGTCGTTCTTAGAAATGGTGAAAATCCTC
Organism: Donacobius atricapilla; assembly: GCA_013397315.1. NCBI lineage: Eukaryota > Metazoa > Chordata > Aves > Passeriformes > Mimidae > Donacobius > Donacobius atricapilla. Next base: position 1,378,489 of record WBMY01014824.1, on the reverse strand, counting down.
TAGAAGGGCACTTTTCTTAGGTGGCAGTGCTTCTCTTCCCAAGAGGAAATGCATATGCTCTATGCCATGGAATACTGCCAGAGGGACAATGTTTGCTTTTACCAAGTAAGGTACATGCACATCCCATCTTACATTTCGTATCAAAGCATCATTTTTGACCACGTTGAGAAAAAGCTGATAAAACAAAAAAACAAAGCAAGATTACAGAGGGATGAAAAAAATGTCACACTTTTTGTATTTTCAAGATCAATACATTGACATTATGATTTGACCTTTGCTCTTAGTTTGGTTTTGGAGGTCATGCTTTGGCAAATGTTTGGGGGTATTTTGTAGGGTTATAATTTTTTAGCAAATGGCTGCTTCATGTATATTTTTATTCATCTCATTG
>WBMY01014824.1:1347849-1378068 GCA_013397315.1 Donacobius atricapilla | reverse complement strand
GGTTTCTTCATCTCTTACCTATTTTAAAAACAAGGAGTTTGAAGTCTTATAAGGCTGCTCGGATGTGAGTATGTGCAGTTCCGTATTGAGGCAAAAATGCACATCCCACGCAGACAGCGGGGCCGACGGCCCGGTGCAGCGGGACACGGGCAGGTGCGGAGCCACGGCCCGGGGCACCTGGGCGGGGAGGGGCGCGCCGTGCGGCGGGGGCGTCCGCTTGGCAGCGTGCTGGGTGGTGTGGGGCGCAGTGCGCGGCCCGGGNACGGGCTTCGGGAGCGCCTTCCCCGGGGCTCGGCGGGCGGCCCTGTGCCCTGCAGCCCGCGCGCTGCCTCCGCCCGGGGCCGCGCTGGAGCGGCGGCGGGCACTGGGAGATCCTGCGGAGCAGGGGAGGGGAATCCCTGTTGAGAGTAACTCCCCGTTTCTGGTTTGCAGTGTTTGAAACTCTTTTTCCTGGTTCTTAAGATGGCTTTGCGCTGGTAATTCGCAGAGCTCGTCAGGCGATGGTATTGCTGCGCTTGTCCTGCAGGCCCTCACTACCAGCAAGCAGCGAGCACGTGGTGGGGAGAGAGAGAGAGAAATGGGTTAGGACTGACGTCTATCCCCCCTGGTCGTTGAAAGTTATGCGTTTGTACTATTCTTGAAAATTTTACTGATGCGGGGGAAATGTTATTTCTCTTTTCTATTGGTCAGATTTAAAATAAGAGTGACAATTATTTCAGTTGAAATTTTCCTAAGAATAGGAGAAATAACTGTTCTAGTAGCCTAGTTAAAAACATATGATCATATTTTTAGAGGAATTTCATTTTCACTGGTTTTTATTAGTTATATTGATAAGCCTTACACATTGTGCCTGAAAGGTTCCCTGACTTTGGAGTTTGCACTGCTGACAGCCAGAAGTTGTTTGGCTGACCATGTTGTCATGCTGTTTTTGTTTATTTTCTGTCTGCCTAAAACTGGGAGTATTATAAGCCAACATGATATAGTGCACATTACAGGTGATGCAAAAAGAGAAAAGCACTGGTACAACCAGGCCCCAAAGCATAAACTGGTAAAGGTTTGCTATGTTTCCAGCTCTGCAGTTAGCACGTGGGTTCTTGTCTTTCAGGCATCTCCAGTGTTGTAATGTGTGTGTGTTTGGAGATACTCCCCTTAGCTTGTGTTGTTTTGTCTGCCACCTTTCCTAATCCAGGGTATTTGTATTTTTTCTTTCTCCTTTCAAGGTACACTCACAATAGCTTTTCCTGAAAATGCTCATGGATGGCCTAGTGCCTGGTGTTTGAGTAGGAACTTTCCTAGGCCAGTCCGGTGCAAAAATGCTGCCTTATTGAGAAGTGGTTTTTATTTCTTTCAGGTGTGAAACCTGTAGCAAAGAAGAAGCTAAGTACAGATGTCCACGATGCATGAAATACTCGTGCAGGTATCTGTTATCTGAACTAAATAGTTTTGATTACTTTCCTCATTCATGTGCTGAACATGTTAATTTTTGTTTTGTCATTTCAGCCTGTTGTGTGTAAAGAAACATAAGCTTGCACTGAGCTGTAACGGAGTCAGGGATAAAACAGCGTTTGTCTCTGTAAATGAATTTACTGACTTGAACCTTCTGAGTGGTAAGAACATATCTTGTGTGTTCTAAAACTCCCTGGTTTTACTAGGCTGGCACTACATTTTTCTTTGTTCTGTTTAACCTTCAGATTATCGTTTCCTGGAAGATGTAGGAAGGACAGCTGATGCTGCTGCTCGACATTGTATTGTGCATAGTCCAGCAACAAAAAGACTTGTAAGTTTTGGTTCTCCTTTTGCTCTGTTGGAAGTAGGGTTGGCTGCCTTTGAATTCCCACTGAGGTTGTCCCAGTCCAGATTCCAGAGCTGGTACCTCTCTTATGAAGGTATGAATGACCCTGAATTTTAGAGCCAGAAATCAAAAGCAGTCTCTAGGATTATGCAGCAATCGTATTGATGGCTACATCTAGTTGCTTGGAAGAAAAGATCACTAAATAGTCTTAAAATTTTTGCATGACCACTGTTGCTGTTGGATGATAGATGTATGTTAAGGAAGTCTGAATGTTTCCTTACACCTCCAAAACTTGAATTTTTAAGTACACACTTCCCAGGTAAACAATGGGTTTATTGATTGCCTAAAAATCATTATGTGGTTCCCTGTATACCAAATTAGGACAGCTAGAGCTCTTCAAAGACTAAATCTAAGCAAGAGTGGCACAAAAGCCAGTCTTCTAAGGGAGAAGGGGTTTTTGCTGAAGCTCTTTCAGCAACCAAACACACTCCCCAAACTAAAAACAATGAACAAACAAACAAAACCCAAAAAAGCCCAACCAGCCCCTACTCCAAAATATTTTGACTCATTGATAAATCACAAAAAGGCATCAGGGCCCTTTTGTTTTCCCATCTTGTGAGGGTAACATGAAATACAGCCCTCAACTCAGGACTGACATTGTTGACAGAATAAATTCAGAAGACTCTGGCTGGAATCATATTCTGTGTGTGTGTTTTAGCACCGTGATGTTCTGAATGTGTGTGCTGAAGATGGTGAGATGCTACATGGGTGGCAGTTTTAGAGGTGTGGTCCTGGGCATGTTTATGGGATGATGCCTTCAAATCAGAATTTGGCAGGGGCTGGGATGCCGCTTGTGTGTCCATTCTGCGCAGTGGATAGGGTTGTAACCCAAAAAACATCCATCCTCCTATTACACCCACAATGGTCACTCTGACTTTCATGGTATGTTCAAGTACTTTCACTATGAGCTGGTCATTGGCATGTTCCTTTTTAATAGTAAAAAAACTTACAGAAATGTTTCAGAGAGTTTCTAGGCTTAGGTAATTTTTTTCATTCAGGATAGTTTTTTAAAAATTCATAGTATTTCATTAAATATGGCCTTTACTAGAGCATTCTCATAATTCCTGTCAGCTTCTTATTGTTTAATTTTCAGAGGGTTTATATATTCAGATTTTTTTTAAAAAATGTTTTTGTTTCTTGCCAGTTATACTGCTTGAGGAACAAAGCTCGAGGGTGTAATATTGAGCTCAAGACATTGCCTGTTGGATTTACAAAAAGAAGAGAAAATTCTACCACCTTCAATTCTGTGTGAGTCTTCAGCTGGTTACAGTCAGCAATATTCTATTTTCACTGAGCATATAATGATGAGAATTTGAGTTCATACCAACATGTTTGCTTTCAAATCTGTTAGATGCACTGTTTTTTTGCAAAAGCTGTTTAATATTTCATGCTTTACATTTTCATTTTCTTTAGGTTCTTTGAGCTCTTTGAGTTTAACAGTTTACACAATTCATGTTTTATTCTGAAAAATGCTAACACTGAGTAACAGCAGGAAGAATCAGTGCTGTTGTGGTCTTTTAATTAGCACTTAGGTTTTTTGCTGGAAAAAGAAAATGTTTCTTTGGAGGTTTTATGATAGGGGATTGATGTAGAAAATTTGCACAAATCCCTGTCTCTGAAAAGGCTGACTTCAAATCTTACCAAGTGCTTTGGTTCCTGAGTTGCATTCTGTGATGGGAGATGCTGTGCTGGAGAATGGGAATGTTTGATACAGTATAGCTTAGAGAGACAAGTGCAGACAGATATAAACTCAGGAAGAAGGCTAACAGAAATTTAAATATTTCTTCCTTTATCCACACTGTGGTTTTTCTATGATATCCAGAGATTGTATTTTTAAGTATTTTCACAGTAAAAATGGAAGAAATTACGAAGTATTTCATTGTGACAGGAATCCAGTCTGCGGTTCAGCTCAGTGATATACTGGGGTCAAGTATAAATGCCTTCTGTGCTTCTCACAGCAAAGACATCCCTGATGGCTCCTATTCCCCTGATGGCTCCTTTACTTGTTTTGTTCATGGTCTCAGTTTTGGTGGCAATTTGTGTTTTCAGGATGTGTTTTCCCTCTGTTCTGGGAGCTGTGCATGCCACAGTGTTGGTCTCTGGCTGGCCACCAGAGGTCTGTCTCTGACAGAGTAATAACCCACCTGGAAACTGTCAGCACACCCACCTGGATCCTTTAGGCTGCTCTAGGGAAAAACATAGGTGGGTTTGGTTTTGCACATAGAGTAGACTTTAGCAGAACATTAGGCATCAAATAGATGTAGAAATGTAACCTCTTAAAGTTACATATTTTACCAGTTCTGTTAGAAAAAACCCAGACTGAACCAATGGAAAGGAAGGAAATCGGAGGTATTTTCTCCTCCCTCTGCCCCAGATTTATGGGTCTCGTCTCAGAACAGATCAGGTCTGTCCCAGACTTTGCAGAGGGTGTCTCCCTCAGCACTGACTTCCCTGTCTTTGGCTGTGTGCTCTGCTTTATACAGATCCCTTTTACAAGTCTCACGCTGGAAAAAGTATCTCAGGCTGAGTTTCACTTTAACAGTGAATTTCCGCAGTGTTACAGATAAAACAACATAAACACACTGAGCAAGTACAGGGTAAGGAGCAGCCCTCAAAAGCAAGTGCAGGAAGCCCAGGAATGCTGGGGTCAGTAGTTACGAGGACAGAAGAGGCACAGATACAGGAGGTTTGACACCATTGGGAAGATCCTGGGCATGGTACAGTGCTGTACTGACAAGAAATTTGTCTTTATGTATCATTTTCATTTTACTCTAGAAAACATTTTCGGGTACCCACTGAAGCATAGCTTGCATTGGGGACAAATTAAACTTTGAGCAGATTATGCTTTCATGTGTTTTGTGTACTTTTTGTTGTTTTAACAGAAGCAGATTTAAAAACTGAGAGAATGGGGCAAGGAAGGTGACTTCTTGGCAAATAGGCGTGGAAATATTTCACGGGCCTTCTGGTAGAATGCCTTACTGGTTGGCGTCATTCATAATGTCGTGGGGAACTTTGGTCATTGCTGTGAAAAGGTAGCTTCTCTGGGACTTCTACATCTCACCAGAAAGGACTTGATAATATTCTCTGTCCTGAAGGGCGTAAGAAATAACTGTGCTTTTCTTGCAAATTCTGTCCAAAGGTATGGAATATGCTCAGTGATTATTACATAAAGGATATATTTCCTCTATTGCTGCTACTGTTACTTACACAGAAATGGGGTGTTTGAATTCAGTGATGCAGATTAAAAATTATCATTTGGGTTTGGGGTTTTTTTTTTTTGTTTTTGATTGTTTGGTTGTTTTTTTTTAATTGGCGTGTACTGGCTACTCTCTCTAAAGGGGTTCTAAGGAATCAAGTTTGGTCAAACCAGTGATTATCATTTAGCACCCGTGTCATGGGACTTCATGACACCCATAACATTTTGTTGAATATCACATTGAAATGAAGTAAAGTTGTGCAAATAGTCATATATCCATTATATGAACTTAGCACCTGACAGTGCTCAGAGGGGTCTGGTGTGTCCCTCTCCTGTAGATGTGAGCCCCTTCTCATGCTGTTTGTCAGTCTTGATTTGTAGACAGATTGCTGCCGAGGGTGGAGGCTGGAAGCTGCTCAACATCTGTGCGTGGAAAACAGAGAACAGGCTTTTCCCAAGAGTGTCTTGACACTCTCCCTGCGAGCCAGGCTGCTGGGCAGTACAAGGCAGGAATGAGAGTAGGAACACTGGGAAGTACAAGATGTATTCTTGTGTCATCCCCTGCCTGTGCCAGTGCTGGAGGACAGATCCATGTTGTTTTGATGTGTTAACCAGACTCTTCATTTCCTGGATTCCATGAATTTGTTTGCTGAATCCGATGTTGTGAAAGCATACGTGCCAAAGCTGGGCAACGCATGGATTAGACTAATGTGTAATATTGAGTATCGAGGTAATGGAGGGTTATTAGAAAGTAGTGTCTGAGTCCAGAGTGTGAACTCATGGTGCATCTGATTTCTTAGTCATAAATTACTTTTAAAGTGCTGCATCACCTTAAATTTCCTGTGGTGCCCTTATTTTCAGCACAGCTGAGGATTTCCCTCTGGATACATTCTGCCGTGGAGTTGATGGGGTGAATTGCTGGGATAGCAGGCATCTGGGAAAGGGGTGAAGGATGGGGCCAGGCTGAAACCAAGGGCAGGAGCACCAACTGGGAAGCTCCAGCCAGCAGGTCACGTGGCAAGAGGGGCATGAGCTTGCACGTCTGTGGCTCCTGTTCTCTGGCAGGAGATGATGTAGTGAGACGCTGAAATGGGGCAGTGCAGTTCCCTGAGCTCTGCAGCTTGTGCTGCCCTGCTCCAGCCCTCCCTGCTGCTTGCACTGTCACAGACATCTCCAGCCTGCTTCCTCCACGCTCCATTCGCAGCGTATCTCCCAGACAAAATCCTTTTTACCTCTCCTCCCCACCAAGAGGGGCCAGAGGGCTACAAACCTCCCTCACAGCAGGCATGCTTGCAGCCTGGGAGCATTTGGTCAGAGGGATATATGTAGGAGAAGGAAGAAGTTTTTACATTACCTCTTCTCTTTGATGTAATGGTGAGGAAAAAATGCAGTGTGGAGATTTGGGATTAGCGTAATTTAAGAGGTCATTAGTGTTACACTTTGAGGTACACCTGGAAGTTCAAAAATGTCAGCTATAATCCATAGCTAAGTAGAGATAATTAAAATTACTGTTTGAAGTGTTGATTTTGAGAATATAGCAAGGAATTTCCTGAGCTATTAAATTGTTAATTGAGCTGTTAATGTTAATTGACTTAACATTACACCACTGGAGCTGTTAAATTTGAATTTAGTTGTTACTTATTACATAGGTTTGCTTGCTTTCTTAGACTCATGCAGAAGAAAGTGAAGGTGCTAACAGCAGTTGAGGAAGGCAATGTTGTCCAAAACTATATAAGCTGAATGCCCAGTACTTCCATTAAACTTCAGTACATTCTGAGAGAGTTCTGCGTATTGTCAGATGAAAGGATAACTGGTCTGTCATTAAACTTTGTGTCCTTATAATCACTTTTGTGAATTCAAAATAAAAAAGGAAATACTACAGTATTTGCACTTTGATGTAAGATATCCTGTATACTAATATTTTAAGAATACTAGTTGCTAAAATGAAACAAAATCGATGAATTACTGTCTTTGAGAGGCTGGCAGTGAAATACTGCTGGAGAGCCAGAACTGCAGTTGATGTCTTAAGATGTGATGAATTTGGAATTTTTGTCAATGAATATTTTAGTTTGCATATGTATATACCTGCACATTTAAAAACACTCTCTAAACACGTTTAAAACAGTTCCACTGCATCCTAAACAAAACTGAGAGGAAATGCTCAGAGGAAGCCTAGGCAAGAAAGTTCAGATTTATGAGATATTTCATACATTTTTAAAGAAATGTGTAAACATTAGATGCTTCTGGAAATCTGCCAAGGCATTTAAGAGGTATGTCCAAGTCCAGAATCCTTTGTAGATCAGTCCTTTCACTCCCAGCAGCTGTACTGTCTACAATCACAGTTTCTTGAGCATCTTCTTAGGTACTGCAGTAACTGTAAAGGTACAGAAAATTTTTGTAGTTGTTCTGAGAGCCATCTGGAGGAGACAGCCACTTTGTATGTACTACTACTGTCTTTGTAATATCAGAAGTAAAAATGTTTCTATTGTTGCTGTGAAAAATTTTTAAATAATATGACTACAGTTGATGACAAAATAAGTTTTTGGAAGTTTTAGGAGAAATGAAACGTAGATAGTTATTTTTTTAGAACTGTAGTTGTGAAACAGCCTGTGCAGTTCTGAATGTATTTTACATCTACGTCTCCTGCAGGGAGAGAGAGGTGCTTGGCTCCCCTTTTCCCTCTGATCTATTTCCATGCTTCTGAAGTAGCCAGAATAGGAGATGAAACCAAGCAGTGCAGGGATGTGCTATGATGCTGCTTTTACTGACATCACTGATGTGCTTGTCCTTCACCCGATCTCTGCTGTTTGGTAGTTTTACAGTCAATGCCTTGGTATCCAAAGAACTGTTACTCAAATGCAGATGACTTATTCAATTAGGCATTTTCATTTAGAAAATGAACATACTACATGTCCATTGTATTTGAAGGAAATACTACCCTGGTGAGCCATAATGGAAAATGAAGTCAGTGACATCTGGAGCCAGGATATCTAACTTTGATCAGAACTTGTTGTGAAGCAGCTTTGATAACATCTACAGTTGACATCAAGTTCCCTGGGCACATATAAGTGATGGGGAGGGATGCTTCACTTTAATAACAGGCATCCAGCACATTGTTTTCCAAGACCTCATTGTACAGCGAAGAGTATGAGGCTATTCCTGTTCCAAGCTTCTTTTTTACTTTTCTGCTTCTATACTATTCTTAAGCTGTCTTGCCTCTTTCTGCTTGCCATTTACTTCCAGGCAAGAGTACTTTGAAGAGAGTTGATGTCATTAATTGCCAGTTATGGTATTAGTTTGCTGAGAAAAAAAAAATCAACATTTCTGATTTTTCAAAGTGAAACTTTTTGATGAGAAATGAGCTTTTTAACTTCAGCTTCCCTGATTCACAGCACTTTCTGTGCATTATTCCGTAGACTAGATTGTGCCTGGAAGGGGGAGGGAGGGCGGAAGTCTGAGAAGAATCCTCTTAAGCTGATTTTACAGCTGCAGTGATGAACTTAGTCTGCCTCAGTGAGTGAGCCCACAGGGAATCAGTCTTGCATGTGAAATGAGGATGTGCTGTGTGACAGCCGTTTGTACAGACACATGAAGAGTGATCCTAGCAACAGGTAGCAGACAGCTAGAAGTTCTTTTTGGAGCATTTCTTTTTCAAGTGACTGTGTTAGAGACAGTCCTTTGGGCCACCTACATGTTCATGTGAGCTGTGTCATGGTTTGTCTCTCTCGTGCTTCGGCTGTCTTGATTTATAGATCAAAGTGTCCCAGAAAGGGTTGGTCATCTAGAATAGATAAACATGTCCCGTTTGGAAAAGTTGGGGAAGATGGTGAGTTAACTGAAAACATGCTAGCAAGCCTGATGTTAGTTAATAACATAGAACAACACCCTCATCTGAACAGTCCTTATAAACCTTTTAATAAATGTGCCCATCATAAGCATTTCCTTCAGCTAATGGTGGTGACTCTGTGTCTAAAGCTTACTAACTTTTATTAGTCTCCCTGGGAAAGTGCTTTGACATAACACCGTTCCATGTTAAATGGCAGATATAAACGTGTCTGAGAGGAATCACAAACTAATTGCAAAGGAACTGAACTGGTTACATAGCCCTATTGATATTCCAGTTGCTCTGTGGATATGGTAGTATTGGTGCTTCCTTCAGCTGTCAAGATAAGAATTGCAAAATCTTGTTTTACTGACCTTGCAAAAAACTCCTAAAAATCCACTCAATGGTTTTGAGTTATTTCAAAACATTTTGCAGTTGGGTAATTTAAGACTGTCGTACCAGTATGCAAAATAGCATAAGATTCATGGGCCCAAATACTCTGCCAGCTTCTGGTTATATGTATGCTATATGGTAAATGTTTTCTGTGTTATGCTCCAGCTCTGGTCATACAAGCTTCTTACCTGTTCCAGACCTGGTGTTCTCTAATTCCACCTCATCAAGGCATTCTCATTCTTCACTTTAACAAACATGAGCAAAGAGAAGGGAGGAATCGCAAGGCATGCAACACAACTCTGCTGAGGCATATGTTGCTTTGGGGACCATGGGCTTCGTTAATTTATTTTATTCTAATTATTACTTTCCTGGAGCTGGGGGGTTCCTGCTTGCTCTTTTTTTGGTAAATACTAGTACATCTGATTTTACTTATACTACAGAAAGTATAGTTCAGCTGTAAAGCTCATTTTTCTCTTAGGAACAACTAGGTAAGGGAATTACCTATTTGATAAGCTCACTTTATAAAAAGGGCTTGCATTTAAAAATTGATATCACAGTTAATTGATCCTAGCAGCTGAGTTTACTATTTTGCTATTGGATGCACGTACACTCCTCTCTGCAGCCAGCTAGAACCTGCTGGATAATGTTTCATTTGCCTGATAAACAAATTAAACAACATGTTGGAACAACACGGTGTTTACTTTTTACTGTAGACCAGAATCTTTGCATAACTGAGGGTGATTATCCTGGATGCAATGATTCATTGGTCTTAAATAATGTTTTAAAAAATCGTTAAAAAAAAAAGGCACCATTAGAAATCCCTGTGCTTCATAGGTGTTTGAGCTCTGATCGCTAAATCTTTGCTGTTTGTCATAAGTGTGAATTTCTGAACCAGAGCAAAAGGCCCAGAATCTACCTTTTAGATTGTACTTTCTCTTAGGGAATTCTTTTAGAAAAGTTTCTGCAGATTTTCTGCAAATGAGCAAAAAAGCAGGTAGAGACTGCCTGATCTAGCAAAGTATTCTCTAGTAATACTGCCTAAGATGGTACTGCTCTCAAGCTATGCTTCAGTAGCTTCTCTTCTCAGGTGTTACTTATGTTAGCTGGAAAGGGAAGGTGGTTCTTAAAAATAACAACTAACATACAGAAGAAAGGAATGTGACAACACTTTGTGTCTACCATAAGTTTTATGATCTTTCTGTAAAATGTTTGTTCTTTCTAACTACTCTTATCCATGTTATGCCAGAAAGCAACTTCCTTCCCTGGCCATGACACATTTTGTATTGAGGCCATCATTGCTGGAATAAGTTGAGTACCCTGTGTTCTGGAGGACCCGGCCTCAGCTGGGACTCTGGCTATTATTGTTGCAGAGGTTTGGTAATCTGTCCTGGGTGATATGCCAAAAAGCAGTTTCCTTTTCTGAAATTAAAGGGCAGCTAGAATATACTCACTTTTAAAGTGTGAATTACTGTTGATCAGTTAGTTGGTGCTATCCTTTTATATTTGTAAGGAACGGATTTTCATCCCATGAGGACTTGAAATTTAGCAGGATGTGGAAGCATTACATCTTCCAAAGGACGTCTCAGCTTCCTTGCATGCCCCTTTCACTCCTCGAAGCCACTCAAAATCTTAACAATGTATTTTCTTCTGCACCCATGCTGTAGGTTACAAAGCTCTATCATAGGAAAAAAAAGATGGTTGTTACCAGTGAAGACTAAGAATATGCTTTTTTTTGTTTGTTTTCAGGGAGAACAAGTTCTACTGGCATTTGAAGCTCATATTTCCTCACTGTCAAGCTGAATACACTTTAAAAGGGTACAGAGCTTTAAAAAAAAGATTTTTATGAAGTTTAAATTAATCTGCTGAAGTTGAACTGCAAAATAGTTTGATCAGTTCTTACTGAATTCTGTTATAGAAGGTAAACTCAGGTATTAATTTTAGTCTTAAATAAAAGGGCATTTCAATCTAAAAATACTGAAAGTCATGTAGTCCTTTTCTCTCTGTAAGCTAGCAGACCTTCCAAATCAGGCATAATGTTTGTTAGTCCTTTTCCCTATGTAAATAGAGAGCTTGTATATTCATAATAATAGTACCCCTACACCTAACATGCTCTCTTCTCGTGGAGCAGATGTTCAGCATGATTTGCCACCCCTCCTCACCTGCACTCTGGAGCTGACCTTCATACAGGGTGAAATGGTTGCATTGTTTGTTTTGTAGGAAAGTCCACAAACACGTTTTGAAAAGGCAAAAAAATAAGCTTTTATTGATAAATGTTCCTCCTTTTTTCCTAGCCTGAAGGCAGATGAGAAGTATGTCCTTGTCTGCTTCTAGGGCTGCAGGAACAGCATTTTTCTTTTGCAGGGTTAGAAACTAGAGATATGCATCTGTTTACTCCTCTGTTTTCACGTGCCTGTGAAATCCCAGTGCTGAAACTGAGATAAAGCTCCATATCGGTGCAGTATTGATACACAGTTATGATCCTCCCATAAACTACTCAGCCGTGCCACTGTAGCATGCTAATATGCAGCTTCCTCCAGGTGACTCACAATAGGTATTTGTGTACATGATGAACAATGTCTCACATGCTTGATTTTTATCTTTGCTGAAAGGGTGCCTGACGATAAAACACTTGCTGATATCCTCAAGCCATACATTGATCCAGTGGAGTCAGATCCTGTAGTTTGTCAAAGGTGTGTATTGAAATAACTTTCCTGCCTAGTTGATCTAATGCACTAATAAAAGGGAATGGTTCTGAATATATGGCTTAAGTTAGCTGCACTATCAGCTTGCAGAGCTGAGTTCCCAGTCAGTTCTACTTCTTTCATTCCTGTGATGAAAACCATCTTAACACTCACCAACCAACTAACCCTGGGGTACAGCCACCAAATTTAAACCAGCAGAAAATTAAGAAACTGACTCACGGCATAAAGACCAGATAAAGCAACTGTAATTCTGAAAAATGTAACCATAATTAACCCCAGTGGAGGTGACAGTAAACCTTCAGAATAGTTAGAAAGACATGCTAATAATTACAACCTTCATTTATAGAAAACATCTAATGTGACAAATTATTGTTTTAATAAAAAAAATCCCAACACTTTTTTGACTGTTGACATGCATAGGATATCCATCTCTCATGGATGACAGGAAGAAAAGTCATTGTACATTATTTCTGTATTTTTGCTGCTTTTTTTTCCAGATTAAAAATCTATACAGCATCTCCTCAGTCAGATGTACGAATTTTAATGAAAATAGAAAACAGGAACCGAAACTCTATCAGGTAAGGTGGTTCTTCAGTTTATGGGCTTACTAATTAAAAATAGCAAGAAGATTTAACACGTTTCTTCAGGTGGAGATTACATCATCTCATGGATTAAACTCCAGTGAGTAATTACAAACAGTTATAAAAATGATTTGGCAAAAATGCTAGTTCTTTGTCTTTTAATGTGTCAGCATTGACATTTCAGTGCGGTTATTGAGTGAGTGTGCCTGCACCTAAGCTGCTTCAGTAGCAGTCTATGCCAATATAACAGAACACAAGTTTGTGTTAAAATGCTAAATAACTGTATTGATCCACAGAAGTGCATACATCCATTTCTTTCTGGAAGTTCTTCTGTAGATATGTTATCCTCCCAGAGGGAGTTGAGGTGATAGTCAAGGAGAGTTATCTTTCTAAATCATTGCAGCAAAAATTATGTGTTTATCACAGTCCAGTCACTGCATTTGAAATTACACATTTTTCTCAAAGTTACTTGCTGATCGCTCTTCATGTTACCGTATTTCTGGGTGTGGGCTTTTGTGTCTTCAGAATTCAGACTTGTGCAGATTTTCTTTGTTTTCAGAACAGACAATAATCTTGAATTTCAAAATTAAACTTAAAAGAAATATTTTTTGCCAGTGTGAATACCATTCTGAACACTCCACCCTGTTGTCATTGTTACTAAAAAGGATATGTATCAGCTTAGTATCCTAACTTACTGTGGTTCACCAGTGATTCCTAGTTAGGCATGGGAAAGTACATTCTTGTCTTCAAATGTAACAAATGTAAATAATATGCTTCCCTAAAATATGATACATTATTTATGAGGGGGGAATAAGGGTGTATTGTAAGAATGTCAGCTGTAATTTAGCTTTGAGTTTACGCTGGGTTTTTTTCCCAGTAATACTAAAAAATGTGTAATATACTTTTCAATTCAAATTTCAAGAACAAACTCTTAATGATTTTGATTTTTTTTTCTCTTTGCAATCGTTATTTGAAATACGGTTGTAACATTTGCCATCAGAATTGCTAGCTAGAAACCTGTTGTTTTTAACTGAATTTGAAGACACAGAGCCCTGGTTCTTATATGCAGGGGGAAAGCATGAAAGGCCTTGCACTGCCCAGTACCCTGTGTCTGAGTGTTATAAGTGTGGGGATACTGAGTTCTCATTTGTGGATGCTGGAATTATAAGGGGCCAGCTGTTTCAGCTGAGTATTCAGAAGTCCATGGAGCCTGATGGGTTTCATCCCAGAGTACTGAAAGAGGTATTGGATGTTATGGCAAGACGCCTTTTAATCATATATTAAAGGCCTTGGAGTTTGAGGAGGTCCCTGCTGAGTGGATGCCGTGTTTTAGCAGGCAGCTAAACACAGCTCAGGCACTCACACAATCCCCCACATCCCCAGGGGGATGGGGAAGAGATTCAGAAGGAAAAAATTAGAATTCTTGTGTTGTGACAAAAAAGGAAAGGATGAGAATGATAAAAGAATTAGAATATACAAAACAAGTGATGCCCAGTGTCCAGCCAGTTCCCAAGAAGGAGCCCCCAGCCAGCTTTGCATTTAATTTAATTTGCCTTTAATGTTGACCGTGTGTGATGTGGTACAGAATATCCCTTTGGCCGATTTGGATCAGCTGTCCTTGCTGTGTTTTCTCCCAGCTGCTTCTGCCTTCCAGCCTACTTGCTGGTGGGGTGATGTGAGGAGCTGAAAAGACCTTGATAGTATAAGTAGTGGTCTTTCACATTTCCTTTTTTAAGAAAGAAGGGAAAGTTGTTTTTTTAACAGCTGTGTGGAAGGTTTGGGAAAGAAACCTGTTTAATATAGAAGTTGACTATCTCTTGTGCTCATTAGGGTTTTTTTCTTACTTAACCATTGGCCTCTTCTGAAGTATCTGTAGTGTTCCCTTATTTCACAGATTTTAGCAGGAATTCTTTTCCATTAAACCAAATTAACCTAGATATTCTCAAGTCTGAGACTCATCCATATTCCCAGAATCAGCCTATGTTGGTTGATAATGAGGTTGAAGTAATTGGTATTCCAGTAAGTGAATGTAAAGTTTACGGTAGAGGAGAACCAGTAGAAAGTAAAGTGTATTTTGACTTAAGAACTGCAGTTCCTCACTTGGAAATTATGTAAATCTCTTCTTATAAGCAGAGCAGGAGCAGGTGGGGCAGTGCAGACAGGTCAAGGAAACAGCATACTGAAAAAAAATTCCTCCTCTGAAAAGAAAGAACAAAGTTTGTTTGAAATGATGGGACTGCTATGTCAGCACAAAGTCACTTCTGTCGACATAAACTCTGTCTGTGCCAGCAGGCTCTCTCAGCATGGTTGTTGTGACAAAGACTCTGTGAGGGAAGTCAGAGTTTTACTGTAGTTAGATTACAGTTAAATAAGAGAGAATTTATTTTGATTTCTTCTCCTTTCAGTTCCATGCTCCTAAGTTAATTGGAGCGTATTGGCTGGAATTGCCATGGAATTACTTGTGATTGAAACATGACCAGCTTGCTGCTTAGCAGTCTTCCCTATGGATCAAAAACTGAGGGGAGAGAGAGTACCCTCACCTTTCTTTGTGTCTTTAACAGTGGGAAGCGTTAACTGCTGGTTTGTGTAGCCTTGAGTGCCACTGGCAGCTCAGTGTAATTTCTCATCCTGTGCCTCCGCATTCTGTGGGATTTTAGGCCATATATTCCTGTATGGCAAAATGTTCTTCCATTACTTTGTGGGCAGGCTGAAGGAGTAGGATTGGTATAGGCTACTCATACATGTAAGTCTACATGAATGTTTTGTTATCTACAACTTTTGTGCCCACCAGAAAACTTCTTCTCCACAAGCACTAGATGATAGAAAAGTTGTAAGCATATGTTGTTACGTCAGATGTTGGTTTTAGGCTTAGCAGAACCTTTTGGAAAAAAATCCTTTTTATAGTTACAATGTTGTATTATTGAGGAAGTGTATGTTTCAGAGAGTATTTAAGCAGGATTGTAAAATGTTAGTCTTCTCGTTTTAAGATAAGTATGTTACAGAAGGATTTTAGTATTTCCTGCAATTGTTTATGAAACAGGAGTTTGTGGTTTAGTTTTGGCTGTTTTCTGTGTTTCACAGCAAATCATCCTTCTAGTTTGAAGGTCCTTTGTAGAATGCTTTAGATTTTTGGGGTTTTATATTTTTTTCTTTATCCAGAAATATAAATTAGCCATGAAGTACTGATTTCTGCTTTCTCACAGGAGTTCTGTAGAACTTCAGAAAGCCACTGGTGTGCAGATTTCATGGATAGCTGCCAAACATGGTGCTTGCTTTCTTCTTGCTGTGTCTCTTTTACCATCAGTGGTGACAGTTTTTAGAGAACTTTATGATAAGTTCTTATTTCTGTCTTCCCTAAAACCAGCTTGTAAGAACTGCTCTCAGTATGAATTGGTAGCACTCCACAGTTAATTGGGGTAACCTAAAGCATAATTTCTCCTCATGTCTTCTCCGTTTTACCTGTCATCTCATGCTCTGTAACTCTTAGTTACACTTGGTTTATCTTCTCCTTTGCTACACTTACTTTATGAGGCATCTTGCAAAGGAGGGTTTCAAAAACAAATGTTACATATCTCTCTTCTTCCTTTAAAGCTGTTGGGTTTTTAAAGGAAGTTTGGAAAAAATCTGTGTTTGAGTGGATCAGCATAGTTTTCCATTTGGTACTGTTTGCTTTGATCACCAGTTGTGCAATATTTAGTTAATATTGGTGTCCATTCTCTCCTTGGCTGTTACTATTCCAAGAAAGGTTTAACTTCTGCCTCTTGGATGATTTTTATAGTCTACATTCTTTCATAAAGTAGTATTTTCTTTCTTCAGGATAAATTAGTGTCCTGACTGTCTTCAGGCCTTTATTTGGGATGCCTTCAAAATGACTTCATATGGTAAGAGTATTGCTTTTTCCAGTAAGGAAAGGAAAGGTGCAACAGCCAAATAACACAGTGTGGCTTGGGAAATACACCTTCTCATTTTCCTGAGAATAGCCTTATCAGGCTTTGTGTAACAAAAAAACTAAACCAAAACAGCACCCAGCCCTTCCCAAAATCAAACAGATCCTTGGTCTTTTTTATCAGTGAATTAGTAGTCAGAGTTAGGTTGTTTTTTAACTGCAGATACTTAATGAGAAATTCATTTACTCAGCCTTCTCATATAAGATGATCCTATTTCTATAAGAGAAATAACTACATCTTAAACTTAATTTGCAGTAGATACTTTGAGAGACAATTAAATAAATCTAAATGAGGTTAAACCATGCAAATGAAATATCTTTTACTGGGTTCAGTAACATCTTGCATGAATCTAGTTTAGATAGTTGACATTTTAATCACATGCATTGGATTTAATAGAATTTAAAAATAATGCTTTCTTAAACATCTCTGTTAGGTCTTTTATATAGTGTTGTTCTTTTTTGGCCTATTCAGAGTAGCATGTGAGTGTTGTTTCTGAATAAGCTGTTGCAGAAAACTTTTTGGGGATTTGAAGGTTGGAGTAGGCCCTGGCAGAATGTTTAGGTGCCTGGAAAATACAGTCTGGTTGGCTTTAAGAGCTTTGCAAAGGCCACTGTTTGCAGTAGAGCAAATCCATGAAGTAGCTGGAGTACAGAACTGTATCAGACTGTATTCTGCCACTTTCCTGTTATAAAGCTGCCACATCATACAGGGGTGGATAAATAATCAGTTGTAGAATTGTCTTCTGTATCAGTAGTACTGGTGTAGCTCATGCTTCAATTACTCAGAAAGCAAAAAATACCAAAAGGATTTTTGTGGCAGTTCTAACATCAAGGGTCTTCTCAACTGTCTGTGGTGGCACTGGCTGGGGCACATGAGAATAATGGCATGTTTGTCACTTAATTCTTGTGGACCACAGGGAAGAAAATCTGCTAAACAAGTATCAGAGGTTCTCCTCTGCTAAATGCCACTGTTTTATGGTGATGAACACTTCTTTTGCTTTAATTGATTTAATTCAGTTGCTTTCCAGAAGGCTGGATGATGTTAGTCATTTTGGATCACTTCCCTGTCTCAAGATCAGCTGGCAGAAATGAGGGTTATTTCCTTGGATGATTTAGCTCTGTGCTCAAAAAGAATTTAATTTTGTAGTCTATTGTTTTTAAAAACCTAAGGGTTAGATCACATCAGTAGGTTGCAGTAGTCACAGTAATAGATTTAGAAAGGTGAAGCTTTCTGTGTTAGTATGTGCAAATAAGCCAACAGGCTTTTGGGAAATTATCCTGGAATTCAAAAAGTAGTAGAAATATAATGGAACCACCTTTTTAAAATGTAGCATTTAGATTATTTAGTTCCTTATCTTTAACAATGTCTATTAGATACTTGTTTTGTCAGTTACTTTTAAGATTATTTTTAAAACCCTGTTATTGAAATACATTGAAGTATTGATCTATTCATGTTTTCCTTAATTTGTCGTGCTCTCTTCCTTGGGCACTTCCTTCTGCATTATCATTTGTGAATAGCTTAATGTAAAACCAAGAGAACTTACGAGTCTTTGCTTTCTGCTTTTCACACACAGCTCAGTTTCTTTAAAAAGACACTGCTGTTGATGTGGTGCCTAGATCAGTTCTTTTTATCATCATATGACCTCGTTTCAGAAATTGTACTTCCTCTTGCAAAACAAGTGTACTAGAATTAGCACATTTCAAGCATTATTTCCTCCTTTGCATTTTCTGCAAATGTTGAAAAGTGGTGTGCTTTATTTATGATCCTCTAGTCTTCGGAAGCATTTTCTTTTCACATTTGTGTAGTAGACAATATACATGAGACAGGAATTAAGGATACAAATCCTTTGGCTGAACTGCTTGGCCTTGGCATGAGTTGGAACAGACCCCAAGCTGGCTTTAACCTATGCCAGAAGATTGACAGTAGAATTCATTACTCGTCTGTAGCTTGCAGCAGCTGGCACAAAAGCAGCTCTGCCAGCTTTACAAATGCAGGGAGCCAGCTTACAATAGTCATTCTTCACTGCACAACTGTAGTCAGGCACTGGTGACTTCGTGCTGTTCAAGGGGAAATAGAATTTGGTCTGTAGGCTGTTTCTCAAACACAGTCCTCCTGTGTATTAATACTTACTGCTGTT
The DNA here is from genome assembly GCA_013397315.1 of Donacobius atricapilla. Taxonomy (NCBI): domain Eukaryota; kingdom Metazoa; phylum Chordata; class Aves; order Passeriformes; family Mimidae; genus Donacobius; species Donacobius atricapilla. The sequence continues at coordinate 1,359,437 of WBMY01014824.1, read as the reverse complement.
TTTTTCCCCAGTGTTGGATTTGGGTTTGTGGGGTTTTTTAAATCAAAACTTCTTGCTTTTCTTACTGGATACTTCCTTACATTTTCCTGCAGGTCATGTCAGGCTTCCTGGTTTGATACTGCAGCTGTTTCAGTGTCCTTTTTCACATGCTCCTTCTTTATAGCTGAACATCAGTCTCTGCTGACAAAAGTGATGCAGAGCAGTAGATGCCAGGTTACACAGCTTTTACTGTAAGAAACAGTCACTTTCCTTCCTAGCTACTTACATTCTTTATTAAAATCCTCTGTTACACAACAGAGATGGTAAGCAAAAAACTACTCATTGCTGAGTATACTAAATGTTTATGGTCAGAATCTGTAGCATGCATAGCTAAATGTTTGTAATATCTGACTACAATTACTTGACCTTTCAAAAGATTTTTGGGATGATTTCAAAAAAAACCAGAGTTTGTCCATCTTACCATCTTGTGCAATCATTTTTTTCTTGAAAGGGATTCCTTTATGAACCAGTAAATGCCTGTTTTTTTTAAAGTAACAATCCAGTGTTTTGTAATCCATGCTGAATTCTTTTGGATGAACTGTTTTATAATTAATGGTATTGCTTTAGGGTTTCTAGAGTGTCCCAGCTAGAGAGTTGCTGACTGAGACATTTATTGCACAAAGATTTATTTGAAATCATAACCTCCACTCCAAAATTCTGCTGTCCCTAGTGCAGCAAGTTAAATACAGACAACTTGCAGAGGAGGAATATGTAAATAGAGAGGTGGAGGATGAGAGATTAAAAGTGTTACAGTTGGCTTCAACCAGTAGTTTGACCTGTCCAGTCACGTGGTGGTGTTCTATTAACAACACAGGCAGATCTGAACACCCTGAGACACTTCGTGCTTGCAAAACAGGTAGGCAGACCCCAAATTCTAAACCAGTAAAACTGCACACAATATCCTCTTTTCTCATCGTGTCTGGGTTTAAAGCACAGGAACAGCCCACCCAGCACATGCACAGCCAAATTTTCTATCCTCTTAGAGTATGTAGCTAGAAAAGACTGTTTCAAGAACAAATCTTGCAGTTTGCTCCAGCCTGCCATTTCTGCTGGAGAACAGGGGAACTCTGCTGTATGTATATACCTATGTAACAAATGTATAGTGTGGAAAAAGTCTTCATGGAAATTCATCTGCTGTGTAGCATGCACATGTAAGGCGGACTTGAAGGCAAGAAAACAGGCTATGAAATTCAAGAAAATGCTATAGTTGGAAAAACCCTATTGAATAATCTGTAGCCCCTTGGCTGAGGGAAAGAGCTGGTGAAAATGAGCTGTAGAGCCAAGGTGATGCTCTATTGTGGGGCTTAATTCAGCTCTATAGGTTGCTATTAAAATAGTTTTCTGAAGGGAAAAGAGGATTTGCTCCTGGTTTCTTGGAAGAAAAAAAAAATGAGATGCCGACTTAAAGTTAGTATAGTTCCTTAATTTCAGGGACCAGAAGCATGGGAAAGCTGAAAAGGCCTCTAGAAGCAAAGATGCAAACACTGTCCTGGATAGTTGAAGTGGTAGGCTGAACTTGGAATCCGCAGCACTATGAAAACATGGCAGCATAGCCATCAGTGTTTTTAAAGAGACAGGAGAGAGGTCAACTTCTTCATGTTCTTGTCAGGAAGGAGAAAACCTGTTATTTCCTCCTGATCCTGCCAAAAGGGAATCCCTCTTTTTTTTTTTTTTTCTCTTTTGAGGGAAATGAGCTAGGGCTGATTGTTTCAAGGTTGCCAAATAGGGAATTGACCTTCCTGCTTGTTTCCCAAGAGAATAATTTGTTTTCTTTACTTCATAGCTTTTCCTTTTCATTGTAAAGCATTGGTAATCTTAATGGAATGTTTATGGTACTGTGATTCCCATGAAAATAAGTATAAAATTTGTGAATATTTTTCCACCATTCTATGAAGAGTGGTTAAGGTATTTAGACTCTCTCCATATGAGCTAAATTTGGAAGTTAATACTTGCTATTCCGTGTTTCAAAATTAGAGAAAGATCAAGTCTTCCTGAAGTGGAGGTTCATTAGATTAACCCAAACATAATAATGAAGGTATTGTCAGTTTATAGTGACTGATTTTTCATCAGTTTTATATTTGTTTATTTTAGCAACGTACTGCTTGCTTATGGTAATTTGTCAAATGCGATTTGATGTATTAGTTACCGGAACTTGACATATCAAGTGTTTTTCATTGCATCCTTTGATATTCCTTGGTACAACTTGTACCTCTAAAATTTTATACAGTTAGGCTTCGTGGGGCTGTGTATGAGTATGCTGTCATTAAAGTAGATTCACAACATTGGCTTTTTCCTTGTGACCATGCCAGTATTGTATTAGTGGTACAAGTTTCATATTTTGATTTCTCTGCATTTTTGGGGAACCATGCACAGCTTTTACTGTTACTAAATATACCACTGATACCTTTTCAGTTTTTGAAACTTAAGGCATTCATCTGCAGTAGCCAGCTCTGTCTTATTAATCAGAACTTTTCCCTTGTGAAATTTCATATTCACATTAAGTCTTCTGGCTAGCTTTAACTCAGGCTGTTTGTTTCTTTATCTAAGTCATATAGTGGCCTTACATGATTGTGGTTTACATTTTTTTCCTAAGTCAGCCCTATAATATTTCAAGAGTTGTAAACCTTGAGCTTTTGAGCAGTTTGTGGAGCTGCCTGGCTTCACAAAGTAAGTAAATTCCCATGTGTGTAAAGAACTATTGCCGTGATGCACTTTTGAATTATAACATCTTTACTTGCTGCTGGATTTTTGTCCTTTTTTTCCATTATGTCTTATGAGATGGGGAAAGTATTTGCATTCTTGAAATTCAGTATTCCTTTATTTCTGTATTCTTTGCACCAGATTCTGCCAAATGCAAGAAACTGACATTTGCTGGTTTCACATTTTCCTTTTGTTTTGTTGTACTTTGGTTTATAACTAAAAGATGCAGAATGTTCTGTACTTCAGTTAATCTTTAGATCATTATGGTGATCCTGAATCCTTTCACCACATCACTCTTAAAGCTCAGTCCACTAAATTGTTGAAGCAGTTGCCTTATCTGCTTTATGGGTTTTGCCATCAATTGATATATTTTTTCCATTACTGCCATTTAACAGCTTTTACTGCACTTTTTTTCTTTGTGCAATTGCCTCATTCTCAAGAGGCTTAAACAAGGACAGCCTTTGTGCTTCTATGGTGACATACTTGTACTCTTACTTTGCTTCTCTCTTCTTTCCATTAACTGTTTTGTATATTTTCTAGGGTAGAAGTGAACAAACCAATAAGGGTTTTTGGGCATCTACTGTTGTGTCAAATAATTTAGGTGACAGTTGTTGTTCCTGCTTATCTTCACCTGGGTATTACTTTTTTTTCTTCCAGGATGTTAAACTCCCTGAAATATGTTTGTCGTAAGAGGGGGGGTTATGAGTTCAGTTTTTCTTCTCCCCATTTTACATTTGACTTTTCATCAGTTCTTAGACTTCTCTAGTGGCAGAGCCTCTTAGAGCCCATGAAGGAGAGGAGACCTTGGATTGTTACAGCTTGTCTTAATATCGTCATTGTTTGAGCATGAACTATGGCTAAAATATGGCAAGGAAAAGAAACAGCTTCATAGTTTTGTCATTAATTGGCTGTGTCTTTATCTATTCTGTGACTGGAGGTATAGTTAGGAGATGGTGATGATGTCCAAGATGCTTTCCTGCTATACTGGCAACATTTCTTCCTGTACTTTTTTACTTGGTTCCTAGCAGGACTTGTGGTCCAAATGGTTGATAAGAGAAGGTTTCTTGTCCTATTTTTTTTTTTTGCAGAAAAAGCACATTTTTGATGGAAGTGTTACTTAAGATAGGGATTTGACTTGAAAAGGGTTTGGCCAGGTATCTGGTCTGTACTGGAATTGATTAAATTATGCAGGTATCAGTAGTATGGAGGAGAAGTTAATGAACATCTGCTGAGGCAAATTATGGAGGTCCTAGACCAGGAGAAGAAACGTAGCCAATAGTGGAAGGAGGAGCGAGCAGGTTTTAAATACTTCTGTAAACTGTAGTATATATTTTTATTCATACTAAAATATCAACTGGAACTAGGTTCCCATTCTCTTTCGTTAAAAGTGTTCAGCCAGAGTATTCCTTAATATTGTTTTGCTGTTGATAGGAGTTAGTTATAAAGGACGTGTTGCAGCAAGTCTTGGGGTGTTTTGTTTGTTTGTTTCTAAGATCTCTGCTGAGTTTTCTAATTTTGTCATGTATCTGGACTATCAAATTCACTTGTTTAGGTTTTTTAGAATGTCAGAATTCTAGTGACAAAGTTAAATACCGTGCATTATTTCAATACATTGTGTTTGCTTTCTGCCATACAATTTTCCTTTCATACCTAATTCAAGAGAGCATTTCCCTACTTCCATGTTCACCAAATCATAACCACACGAGGAGGTTATTCACCACTTAGGAATGAAAGTCCATCTGTTAGTTATTATCTTTGCTGTATTGCAGCACTTCAGAATGAGTGCTTGAGAGAGACTTCAAATGCTGTACCCTGTCTTTGCCCCCTTCTAGGCATATACAGATACCTAGGAAATGCTACACTCTTTGGTCTGGTGAAGACAAATCCTTTTTCTTCCCATATGTTTGCGTGAGCACAGTTGTGGATTTTTAGGACTAGGCCCAAAATAGATAGTGTGATTTATTGTATCTGAGTTATGCCAAGTAAATACCTCGATGTTTCCACTCAGTTCTAGGAAGAAAAGTCATCTTTGTGTAAAATATATGCAGGCAGTGATCACTCTTACAGGGAAATCATGAATGTCATTACACAAATCCACATTTTGGTAATATTTACAATTATTTAGATGGCTAAAACTTGTTTGTTCTCTTTTCAGGGTCTAGAAGGCAAAACTAAAGCAATAACATAGCTGCAATTTATCTTTAATTCCAGATTGCAGATACCTTTTTTCATTATTATTAAATAATAAAAAGTTCCTGTAGATGACATTCAGGAAAACCTGATCAGCAGGGAATTTCCTGCTGTCTGAATTCATGGAGACAAGTTACGCCACTGTGATGATAGCCACCGGCTCCATTTGAGGGGAACTTGTTGTGATGCAGTGACCTAATGTGGCATTCCTGCCTGTGGGAGACAGATTAGGAGACTGAAATGTTGAATTCCTGGAAGGTGGTGGAATAACTATAGATAGTGAAACTAGCCTTTGCAGAAACTCACAGATGCTATCACAAGTGCAGAGCCACATCAGTTTCAGTATTTTGTGAAAGGTAACAACTGTTCATAGAGCAAATATAATGGTTTATGTGGGAACTGATGTGGTATTGCTGAATCTTGCTAAATTTTCTCAATTGTCACAATTTTTGTAGGCTTTGAAACTGCCTACTAGCAGGCGAATTCTGCTTAATTTTAGTTCTTCAAAAAGCAGTTATTGTTTTTTCATTCCAGCTAAAATCAAAAGTGGTTGTCTGCTAAGATCATCTCTTTGTGGTCCTTATAAATGGAGTCATTTCTAATTAAGAAAAAATCCAGGCCTATTTATTGCTTTGCGACATAAAAACTTTCCTTGGGGCAAGAAGATAATCAGGAAAGTGTATTATTAGATGGTGGGTGTTTTTCAGGGAAGCTGAGGGAACATAAGGCAGGGAAAGAGAAAATATGTGGAAAGTAAATACCAGGAAGGAAAAAAATGGAGAAAGAACATACAAAGAGAAGTCCTGCTGAATGCAGGGATCAGGAAGCCGTAGTGCAGACAATTTGCATGAATGGGACAGTGGGAGAAAAGAGAAAGCAGAAGGAGGGCTTAAAAGAAAGATGTGAAGATGGGTGTTAAGGCAATGGTTTTGTTGGCATGTTCTGTTAGTTTGGAGCCAGGCTTATATAAAATCCATCCTGGCATGAAGGGCTGAAGGAGCACATTTAGGATGACAGCCTCAGTTAAGTTGCTTTCTGCAGGTGGTCCTGGAGCATAAAAGAGTCCAGGATAGAACTGGTTGTTCTTCATTTCACTGGGTTGTCAGTTGAAGCACACAGTGAAGGATGGGTTTGAAGAAGGTTACAGCTCCTTAGGGGTTCTTCTCTTGCAGGCTGTGCATTCCCAGTGATACAAAACTAGTGGGCAAATTGATGATAAAAGGATATCTGGTAATACCTGATTGTGATGTTCTTCCTGTTCTATCTCCTGCTTGTAGTGAGACCAATTTGCTGCACATACATGGCAGGGCCTACTATGCCAGTGTTACTCTGCATCGTCAGCTCATCCTGGTGAATAATCACCACAAGAAGTTACAAGACTTTTAAAAAAACCCACCATTTCATTTAATTTTTCTCCAAACAGGTCTAGCCTTTTCATAATTAAAAATCAGGAGTGTGTGTGTAGGCTTCTGCTTAAACCCTACAGGGCAATCTTCTTTTGCCCATAGGTCTCTGTTGTTCACCATCTGACCCTCTGATGAATGACTTTGTTCTAGTTCTGGCATGAAATTGGGAAGATTTTTATCATGACCTGCTCTTTCTGAGATAACCTGAAAAATCAGTCTTAATCATGAGCTGTTCTCTCATAGACTTCGGAATTGATGTGATGAATAATATTTTCTTTTGAGATCTCTTAAGCATGCCACAGTCAAGGAAAAGCCTGACAGCTGGATTAGCAGAAAACCTCAACTTACACTTGTGTATGAAGTAGCAAATGTGGTAGACTGAGGTCTTTGGGATAATATATACAGTAACAGACAAGTTTAAATAAGAGAAGCATTAAGCTCCTTTGTTATATTCTTTCTGAAGTGTACAGCCCACATTATGGACTAAAAATCCTGTCACTGTCAGCCAATAAAATTTACTTTAACAAAAAAAGGATAAAGTTCTGACTCAGTGATCTAACACTTCAGTAATTTACTATCATAAAATAGTTTTAAGTACAAATGTTTTATCTTATGCCAAGCTGGACACTAAAGATGTTTTGTCTAAAATATGAGATAATGGAAAGTGTATTGTGGCATGTGGATTACTTTAGCCTCTTGGTGGTAAAGGTTTGCTTAACCAGAAAGGAATGTGTTGAGGTCCTTGCCAAAGGAAAGGTATTGCCATACATTGCATTTAGAGTACTGTAAATAAAGCAGTAAATATGTTTCTGTTCATGTGTGTTAATCCACAATTTATTAATGCATTCATTCAATAAGGCATGTAATGTACTGTTATCCCTTTTAAAGGGTTTCAGTAAGAAGAAGTTGTAATTACTTTGTCTTGGGAGAAACATGAAACCAAATATTTTCATGATGATTTGAAGTTGAATATGAAAGAATTTTTGCTCAAACTAAGTTTCCCTTAAATCCCATGAACTCAATTCCTGGTTTACCTCCAATATTCTTCTTGTGTGCTGATTCCCAGTGTACTGCTTTTAATCACACATTATTGTAAATCATAAAGTATATAATTTCCTTCACCTATCCCTTGTTGGTTTTGGCAAAAGAAAACACAGTTTTATAATACGTTTATGAGCAGAGGAGCTAGAGCAGCTATGGGAAATACCCCACGCACTGCCTACAGTATATTTTGGTTTTGAACTTCATTTGCCCTTAGCTGCTACAATAGCTTAGTGATAATTTAATAATGCTGCTTACAGAACGAATTACATAACTCAGATTGCAGCGTAATAATATCAGAGCATCCTTTGGATGCCTCTGTTATGGCAAGTGAAAGCAGCAAGGTCCCTTTTTCAGAAGCCTTCAGAATACCCCTTCCTTTCCGCAAAATCCCACGTCCAGGTTTCTAGTTAAAGAGCTGGGAGAGAACATTACAGTTTGAGAGGGTAATTGTGGAGAGGATGCTCAGTTTACTTTTCATTATTATGGTTTCATTTGTTCTGTACCTGGTTTCACTCCCCGGGGTGAAGAGCAGCCCTTTCCTGGGAAGGCTGCACATCCCACTCCTGTGCCTCTGGAGCACGCACAAATGTGGGGATTTCTGCAGCGAGCTTCTTGCTGATGGTGCTGTGAGCAGAGATTTGCTCTGGCACAGCAAGTACTGTACCATCTTTTAGAAGTTATTGCTGCAGTGCTCCTGTATCAGAACAAGGATATCTCTCCTACAAAAACAGAGCTCCAAGTGCTCCAATATACCTGTGCTTCAGTATTTGTTCAGATAAGCTTTTTGTTTCATCTTCCTAGGGCTTCACTGGTAGTCCATAAGCAAATGTGATAAATAAGGTACACTACTAACCAAGTAAATGAAACCTGTAGTGTTAAAGCCCATAAGTAAAATATTAAATGTTATTTTTAATTTAGATAATATTTTAATAAATGAATCAATTTTTATAACCCTGTGTCCTTATCTGATTTGCTAAAGATATTCATTGAGACATAATAAAACAAATTAAAAAAGGTTAAAGAAATTTGACTTTCATTCTCCTTTTTTTCCTTATGCTTAGATATTAGGAGGGTTTAAAAAATTATGTAGTTGGAGAACAAGACTGGATATGTAATTTGAATTATAAGGTAGTTCTTCTGGACGTGGTTATCACCTAAAAATCATGTGAAATGCCAGAAAGCCNATTTTTTTATTTATATTTTTTTATATTTTCACACTAAGGTGAAACAACTATTCAGACTTGTGCTAATTCTTTTTTATGTAGCAAAGTTTGTGAGAGTTGATTATTTCTGAAGAGGTGGGCTGTCTGGGGAAGATGAGTTTTAAGTAAACCTGATAATAATGCAAATGAATCGTTCTCTGTTATTTTCTAGCATAGCTTCTAACACTGGACAATTAATTCTGAGTTGTGAGATAGTTATTAGAAATCATAATGGCTATCTTTTAAAAATTATTTTGTTGAGGGAAAACTTTCATCTTGGAGTTAATTTGGAAGAGAATCCAGATCTAGCAGGAATTTGCTTTTAGTTTCCAAGTTAATTTCCATTTTTGTCCCCAGTATAAAGGGGACATGTCCCAGCATCTGTTTTTGATGCTAAAAGATTGCTAAAAGATACTTCAGCTGTTGAAATAAGGAATCAGTTCTCATCTCCTAGTCCCTCCCCTAATCACCTTAGTTATTGTATCCCATAATTTTCAGTGTCCAGCCAGTCTCTAATTCATATATTTTTGCAGAAAAGCTTTGAGCTATATTTGCAGTTCCTATTTTCCTGCAGCAGCTCTGTCATGGCTCTATATGTGTATAATTTGACTGATGAAATCCGGGACTGAGAATATTGTACCAGTGATCCTGGTCCTCCATGGAGCTTGGCTGTTCTGGCTAGGTTACACTGCGTGATCCCTAAGTGAGAGCAGTCTGCACCCAAAGATAGGACATGCAAAAATTCCTTGTGCTATGCACTGCAGGGGCTTCTGAGAGTGAGACAGCGTGCCAGTGGGGAAGGCAGGGTCAGGTCTGAGTAACTGGGCCCTGTGATACACACCGTGGGAGTGCACATACAGTCACTGCGTACATGAAGCTGGGTGCTTTTGAGTTCATTCATTGTCTAGGAGCCTTGCTTTTCAGTACATAGCTGTACCCCTATGATTTAGAGGGCAGGAGGGAATTACAGTTGATTGACTGATGTACTTAATCTGTATAGAGTTGTCATTGTCTCCTGAGCTAATAGGGAGATGGTCCTTTTAAGGGTATAGATTCAAATAAGTGTTGACTGAACAACAGTGTGTTGAAGTCATGCTGCTGCAGCACCTACCTGACTCTGTAAAAGGCAGAAGAGGAGAGGAAGAGAGAGCCAGTAAAAGCTGGGAAGAGCCAACAGCTCTATCACAGGGCAGTGCGAGTGTGCGTCTTGAGGATAGTAACCTTCCTCTGCTGCAGGAATCATTTGATGAGCAGTCATCCCTGCAGGGGTTCTGAGAACACAAACAGCCATTTCAGGTTTTGAGAACCATTGATTGTTATTGTTGTTGTTGCTTTAACTGTTTCTATAGATTCCATAAAAATGAATTTAATAATGCCCTGTTAAGGTGTCTTGGGTATGATATCGCAAAAGTTAGAGCTATGGCAAAAATACCTTGATTTTCACAGCTTTTATCATAACTTATTGTCATCTTCTTGGTTAAGATACTATTAATCATCTTTGACCTTGAGTTAAGTTTGGAACCTGTGTTCTTGGTATTTTTTCTGTTCAGAGTCGAAGCCTCTGACAGTAATTTTAGATCCTTTGAGGAAAAGCGTGTATATAATATAAAAGTTGGAGGACTTTTTTGTTGCTGTTACTCTGCCTGAAGACAAAGTACCATTTTAGTGTGTCACAATCATTGTGCTTTTCTTTTGTATGTCATCTTTACAAAATACATGAGGAAAAAAACAGTTTTCAGTTTGCTTTAGCAGTTGCATTCACATATAATTGCTAAGAGTGCAAATCTTATGTTAACCTCCAGACTGTCCAGGGAGAAGTTTGTTGTAATCAGAGAATTTTAGCCCCTTCTCATCTCCCAAGAAGTGACCTTTCTGCTCCAGCGTCTTCTGTGTTTGTTGCAGTCCAGTTCCTTTGCCATGTATGGCTTTCTGTATCAGTGGCCCCCTTCTCCCAGGCCATCCATCCTGCTGATCCTATTGCCACCAGTGCTGCCTTTCCTCTCTGCCTCCTGGCACCCCCAGAGGGACACTTGTCCTGCTCGGAGGGACACTTGTCCTGCTCGGAGCCTGGCAGCTGACCTCCCGTGGCATTCCAGGCAAACAGCTGCCACACTGATGAGTGGACGTGTGCCAGGGTCTGCTGAGCGTGGGCACTGCAGCGGCCATAACCCCACTGACCCTGTTTGCAAGGGACCCAGGCTAGAACAAGAAGCAAAGTCTTGCAGGAGTTTAATTACCAAAATATTATTTCCTTCCTGAGCAATCTCAGATCTACTCCCTTCCTCGGGAAGGACAGAGTCAAGTTTTCATAGGCGCAGCAACACACACACTGGGAAAAGATCACCATTCTCCCTGAGATTCAAGTAGTAACCCCCAAGCACTGGGGNAAATTATGTAGTTGGAGAACAAGACTGGATATGTAATTTGAATTATAAGGTAGTTCTTCTGGACGTGGTTATCACCTAAAAATCATGTGAAATGCCAGAAAGCCTTTTACTTTTTTTTTTTTTTCTCCACAGCAGATGTACATTATGTCCTTGCTAGTATTAAAATCCACAGTAAATTTCCTGTTATTTTTAAGGTACAATGAACTGGATGCCAGTAGAAGCCTGTTAGATAACCTGAAAGGCAAAGTAATAATTGAGTATCCAACATTATTTGTGGTCTTGAAAACACTGAAGAATGATATGGTGGTCCTTGGCCAAGGTGAGCATATATTTATTTCCTGTTATGTTATACTTGAATATTTTAGTTATATAAGCAGTAGTTAAGGATATTGCCAGGAATAAGCCATATGTCTTGTGTTTTCTTCTGAAGCTAAAAGATTGCTATAGAAAAATCTGTTATGAATGCTCTTGTCTTAAAACTGCATGGCGTACATCCACAAGCTGTATTGGATGTGTTTTTTCTAACTTTGTTTACTGATGTTTTACTGGGATTTTTATATTTTATAATATACATATATATAAATACATATATATATTACATATATTGTATTATTATTATA
>WBMY01014824.1:1331085-1347637 GCA_013397315.1 Donacobius atricapilla | reverse complement strand
CAGGGTCAGGTCTGAGTAACTGGGCCCTGTGATACACACCGTGGGAGTGCACATACAGTCACTGCGTACATGAAGCTGGGTGCTTTTGAGTTCATTCATTGTCTAGGAGCCTTGCTTTTCAGTACATAGCTGTACCCCTATGATTTAGAGGGCAGGAGGGAATTACAGTTGATTGACTGATGTACTTAATCTGTATAGAGTTGTCATTGTCTCCTGAGCTAATAGGGAGATGGTCCTTTTAAGGGTATAGATTCAAATAAGTGTTGACTGAACAACAGTGTGTTGAAGTCATGCTGCTGCAGCACCTACCTGACTCTGTAAAAGGCAGAAGAGGAGAGGAAGAGAGAGCCAGTAAAAGCTGGGAAGAGCCAACAGCTCTATCACAGGGCAGTGCGAGTGTGCGTCTTGAGGATAGTAACCTTCCTCTGCTGCAGGAATCATTTGATGAGCAGTCATCCCTGCAGGGGTTCTGAGAACACAAACAGCCATTTCAGGTTTTGAGAACCATTGATTGTTATTGTTGTTGTTGCTTTAACTGTTTCTATAGATTCCATAAAAATGAATTTAATAATGCCCTGTTAAGGTGTCTTGGGTATGATATCGCAAAAGTTAGAGCTATGGCAAAAATACCTTGATTTTCACAGCTTTTATCATAACTTATTGTCATCTTCTTGGTTAAGATACTATTAATCATCTTTGACCTTGAGTTAAGTTTGGAACCTGTGTTCTTGGTATTTTTTCTGTTCAGAGTCGAAGCCTCTGACAGTAATTTTAGATCCTTTGAGGAAAAGCGTGTATATAATATAAAAGTTGGAGGACTTTTTTGTTGCTGTTACTCTGCCTGAAGACAAAGTACCATTTTAGTGTGTCACAATCATTGTGCTTTTCTTTTGTATGTCATCTTTACAAAATACATGAGGAAAAAAACAGTTTTCAGTTTGCTTTAGCAGTTGCATTCACATATAATTGCTAAGAGTGCAAATCTTATGTTAACCTCCAGACTGTCCAGGGAGAAGTTTGTTGTAATCAGAGAATTTTAGCCCCTTCTCATCTCCCAAGAAGTGACCTTTCTGCTCCAGCGTCTTCTGTGTTTGTTGCAGTCCAGTTCCTTTGCCATGTATGGCTTTCTGTATCAGTGGCCCCCTTCTCCCAGGCCATCCATCCTGCTGATCCTATTGCCACCAGTGCTGCCTTTCCTCTCTGCCTCCTGGCACCCCCAGAGGGACACTTGTCCTGCTCGGAGGGACACTTGTCCTGCTCGGAGCCTGGCAGCTGACCTCCCGTGGCATTCCAGGCAAACAGCTGCCACACTGATGAGTGGACGTGTGCCAGGGTCTGCTGAGCGTGGGCACTGCAGCGGCCATAACCCCACTGACCCTGTTTGCAAGGGACCCAGGCTAGAACAAGAAGCAAAGTCTTGCAGGAGTTTAATTACCAAAATATTATTTCCTTCCTGAGCAATCTCAGATCTACTCCCTTCCTCGGGAAGGACAGAGTCAAGTTTTCATAGGCGCAGCAACACACACACTGGGAAAAGATCACCATTCTCCCTGAGATTCAAGTAGTAACCCCCAAGCACTGGGGGATAGCTAAGGCTGGACACCTTCAAAGAGAAACTGCTAGGATTTAATTAATATAAAGCCTATTTCTCCTATTTTTCTTTTCAAAAATGGCTGAAACTTTCAACTACATAAGGAAAATAAATATTGAGGAAGGAAACTGACACTGAAAAACTTAAATTTAGAGTTTAAATTTTACATTATAAGTAAACTGCAGACAGTTTTATGGTGAGAAAGATCGGACAATCTTAATTTATAGGCAATGCTATCAGCACCATACAAATATGCTCTTTTTGAGTGAAGACAATATAATTCTTGTTGAATTTTACTGTAACCGACAGAAGTAAAATCTGTCTGTTGAGCATTGCTGTGAGTCAGAAGATTGCCACATTCTTTTATGTGATATTTTGATGCTTGACTTGCTTAACAACAAAAACTACAGGTGCTCTGATCTCAGCATACAAGGTCAGTCATGGCTGAAGATAGCAGGGGATTATAGAAGCATTCACAGGCCTTACTTTGTGCATTACTCAGTACATATCTGGCATATAAATGTTAATTGATTATACACTAGATTTAATATAGACAAAATGTGACCTCTGATGTTTCTGGGTGAAATGCTTCTATTTTCTTGAACAAATTCCTTGGAAACTGTACAGGTGCACGCTGTGTCCTATGTATTATCCATGTTTGCCAGCTGTAGAACTTACCTTGACCAGATAGTAGCTATACCTCATCAGCTCCCTGTTGGTAACATTCTCCTAATGAAACCTCTGATACTAAATGCTCAAAAACATCTTTAAATTCATAGATCAAATACTGAAAATAACAGTGAGAGCAGCGTGTGAATCATGGGCTTGCTTTGCTATAGTTTATTTTTGTGCTTCTTGAGTGTCACCAACCAAGTGGCATTTGATGACCTCAGCACAAGGTGACCAGGGTCAGTGCTTGTTAAAGAGGGATCTGTGGGGTATGAGGCTGAAGACCAGTTTTGGCAATGAGAGTTTCACTATATGATCTCAGCAGAGCACAATGGCTGTGCCCCAAAGCACAAGTTATTGTGCACCTTGACCTTCACCAGACTTAGCTTGTGGACTTAACGTACCTTATCACTGTCTATGGGATGCTGGAACATGTGGAAGAAGCACAAAGCTGCATCATTTTGATTTTCCATTTCCAATTTCTCTGTAGTTCCATATCTTAACTGAAATGCTAAGAAAAGTGTAAATTGTTTATAATTCATTACAGTTGTGATACATGTCTGTGACATCCCAGAAAACAACATTTAAAACAAGCCAGAAAAAATTTTTTAATTCTCAGTAGATCTAGAGTTTGGTGGGGGATAAGTATTCTCCTTTCCTACTTGACTGAACAACCAAGATTTAAAAGGTAAAAGGAATTCTCAACATTGTCTTGCTTTCTTTCAACAGTGACGTCCTATCCAGGGCTTTGTCCTATGTCTGGTTATGTCTTATGAAATAGTTGTTCTAAGGAAAAGAGTGATTAAAAGAAAAGATATGAAACTGCTTCTGTTTGATGAGTAAACAACGTTCCTGAAACTAATTGCTTGTTTGTTTTTTGTGTTCTGTATCCTCAGATGGCAGTGAACCTGCAGAGAACTCAGACAGTGAAAGCTCATCCCTTTCATCTGTGGAAGAAGGGGAGATTCGGGACAGTTCATGACAGTTCTTTGAGAGAAGAGGATGGAATAAGCTTTTTTTAATTATTTAATTAAATTTTTTTAATACAACTAAGTTCCTAGAGGTTTGGCTTAACTTCCTTTACTAAAGGTAGCACTCTCAAAGTGCGTGACTAATTTTGGATTTAATAATGCATATTTAGGGATTTCAATAAAAAGATGGGGAATTGTGGTTCCAGAAAAAAAAAATTATTTAATTGCAGTCTTTGATTGCACCACTGTTTTTTCTTTTTCCCTAACCATCTTGGTGCCAAATTTTTGGTTTTAAATATCTGATCACATATTTTATTTATATGTGGATTTGAGTCTTAATGCTTAAATTTACTGGAAAAAAATACAGCTGTTTCATTAGATCAGTTTCCTTTTACAGTATTTCCGTGTAACACTGAGCTGCTGAAAATGGTCTTATATTACTTTTGCTCTTCTCTGGTGACATTTTGGGTGCTTGATGCAATACTTTTTTGTTGTTGTTGTTCTTTACTTGGTTGCACCTTGTTTCATGTGTTAATGGACCGGTCAGACTGTGTTTTCAGGGTGACCTGTTGCAATGTGTTTAGTCTTCTCTCCAGATCTTCTAAATGGGTTTTTGAATCCATAGTAATGGATGCATAGACTGGCAGTAATGCAAAGAGCACTGGACTTCTAAAGAGCGCTTGTGTTATGCATCTCATATTCCTAGTACCTAGTGAAGTTAGGTATTGTAAATAATTTACTTGCATATCAGCTAAATTTACCTACTTAAAAAAAAATAAATCGTAAAGGAAAAGAAATTCCTGTACTGTATTGTCTGCTGACAGCTCTTAACTTCTGAAAAGATTCCTAGATCACAGACCACTTATCCTGTATCCAAGTCCCCTATGCCTGTGGGGTCTGTTGGAGGATGAGAACAGCAATGCCACAGGTGATGCAAGCCAGGTGAGCCCCTCTCCCCACTGCACCCAGGGCACTCTCAGGAATCAGCACCAGCCTTTGCCCAGGCCAGCGTTTGTAAAGTCTTCAGGACATAATCACTAAAAACAGCTCTCTGAGGTTGCTGCTGCCTGAGTTCCCAGCCTCTGTCTCCTGCTTGAGACAAGCGCCTTTGTGTGTTGATGGCCTGGGGTGTGTGCTGAATTGCCATGGAGGTGGTATTTCAGTCATAAGTGTTCCTCTGCCAGTGCTGGTGTTGTAGGTAGGAACACAACAGGAGGCCGTGAAGGAACTTCCAGAGGTAACAGGAGGCTGTGGGAGCAGCACAGGAGAGGGTTTAGGCTTCTGGACTCTGAGTCTGGGATTCAGGGCAGCAGGTGCCTGGGTCCTCACCAGTCATGCTGCATGGAGAGGGTAGCTGAGATGGTCGAAGTTTTAGAAGGGGTTTTTTTGCCTTGTAAAGAAATTGGAGGTAAAAAGTTGTTTGCCATGACAGCTCACTACTGAAGTTTGGCCAGAGCATCAGACCTTTGTAGTCACATACTACTTTTTTCTCCCAGTGGTATCATGTGTCCTTTCTCTTGTGTGTTTTGCAACCTCTGGTGAAACAGGAAAGTTTTTCTTCTTGCCTGGCAGTAGCCACCTGTGCTCTATTTTCTTTCTTAGTCATTGTTGGTCCTCTGCCCACCTCTTGTTTCAACATTTGTTTTTTTAACCCTTTTTAAAGGACCAGGATTCCTAGCTGTAGGTGCTGCTTTCATACTTTTTCAGTTCACTGAAAGCGAATAAGCTTTTCCTCATCAGTGATTGCTGCACACTGTCTTGGTAGCCACAGATTACTTTAGACCAGTCTTGAACTCAGTAATATCAGTAAAAGAGCTGATTAGCAAAACTGCCACAGTTCATTTGCCAGAAAATGTTTCATCTGGAGTAAAAGCCTGGCATTTCTGTTGGATTCAGAGCACAGCAAAAATAAGAGTGCCGCAAATAGTAGTGTTGATCTGTGTGTGTGTGTGATTAGTCTTTGGCTGAGGAGCAGAGATTTGTGATTTGCATTACTTTCCTGTGCTATTGGGGGTTTTCATTAATTGTATGAAAGGGTTTGCATGTGGGATTTTTTGCTTTTATAAATCTACTTAAGGCTTCCTTGTGAGTCCAATACAACATAATTTCTTTTTAAATGAAGATGCTGTTAAACTGTCCTTCAGATTTGCCTTAAAGAAGGCTTTAAAATGATTAAGGAGCATTCCTGTGGTGGTTACTAGAACTAAAATTTCCCAAACAAAGCTGGGAATAATCTCCCAGAGTTCAGTCAAACTGAGGGTAAAAGGTAGCATTTGGTATTCATTCCTAGGTCACTACTTACCTGTTTTTACAGTTACACTAGTTTGCGCAGAGGTGATTAGTCAAATACAAACCAAAATGCAATTCAAATTTTATTCAGTTTTCATAAGCTTTTTCAATTTTTCTTTATAATAAGAAATCAAAATTCTTCATGTTAGTGGTAATTCTTCATATTAATGAGGTGAGTGATTTAATCAAAGGTTATGCTCTGTTGTGCTAGGCAGATTTTTTTTAACACTTTCATAGGCAATTAAAGGAAAGTTCTTCATTTCTTTCTAAGTGACTTAGCCTAGAACAGGCACTTTGTAATAAACTGAAGAGAGAAAAAAGCGTCTTCTGTATTTCTAAAATTTCTGATCAAGAACTAGAAATCTAAGACATGGAGCTGAGGCTGCCTAGAAGGCTTCAGTTCTGCCCGTTTTGAAAACCTACTGTTGTAGTCATACTACACACAGATCCCTACAGGACTGTGCCTTGATTCAGAACAGATCATGTCTGTGAATGAGAAGTGTGTGATGTTGTTTTAATCTTCGTCATTCAACACCAGCTTGCATTGAGTGCTTGATTTTATGCCTACTATGCTTACCCATTTATTTTCCTCTATAAACTATTTGTCACAGAAGGAACAAGCTGTTTCTGTGTAGTGTTGTTACAGCATTTCTTTTAATGTTTAGACTTTTCAGCGTGCTTGAGCTGAAGGACTGTCAGCTTACAAAGAGTAAAGGCCCTTGTCTTGAATGAACACGCTACTTAAAAAAATTAAAAGCTTAATGACGTCATCCCTTTCACAAACCTTAAAGGACAAAAATAGAGCATAGCTAAGCACCCAGCAATAGCTGGGAGGTAGGACTGAGTCAGCCATGGGACAGAACGTGGTTCCTTTCCTTTTTTGTATAACTTCCTGGGGGTATGAGCCATAATTGACTTGTCATGGGTAAACAGCGTTGTACCCCCTGTCAGTGTAACAGCTCAGTTTTGAATGAACACATTCGAATTCTAAGTTTTGCTGCGTTTATCTTGGCATTAGGAATTGTTGATCCGTAGAGGAAAAGAGGGTCATGCCACAGAATGTGTGGCTGGCACTGGTCCTTAGAGGCATGCTGGACCAGTTTTTGTTGCTCCAGCCAACAGTGCAGTTTTACTCCGCATTAGAGGAAAACTCGGTGCAGAACGTGGACTCTAGTCTGAAGCAGTACACGGATTTCCAAGTTCATGGGAGTGCTGATAGCAAGTCCCAGCTACGTGTTGTGTATCAGCATAGCTGGGATTCAGTCCTTGCCCTGCCAGATACGGCTGTTCTCTGTTGACATCTGTAGGAGCTGAGAATGTATAGCGCTGTGCAAGAGCAGGCTTTCCAAGGGCAAATATACAGCTGCGATGATGTAACTTCAGGCCCTGTTTAGTCACAAACATTTCATCCTGCTTGAAGTCCCACACTCTTTTCCTGAAAACATTTATTCTTCTGCCCTCCAAAGGAAAAAATATCTTGAATTGTTGTTTATGTTGTTGCTATGACATTTAGTTAAACTGTATGCAGATGCAGGTTCTGTTAATAAGAGAAAAAGAAATGAACTGTGTACTTCAGTGAACAAAGATTACACTGTGTTTGTATTAAAATGTTGCTATGGTAGTGCATATGGTTTTATTTGCTGGAAATCTGTGGTGAAATGGAAAGAAGTCACGTGTGTGCAAGACAAAAAATGGCAGCAAAATAACTCAAAAGAAATACTGAAACTGAAAGGGAAGTTACAGATGACATGTAAAACCAGGTAAAAAGAGGGATAGTTGTTCTGCTGTCTGTCTGTGATTTGATAACAGAAGTGTGTTCTCACTGTGTTCCAGCAGCTCTCAGAGACCCCATAGTACAGTGACTTCGCTCTAGTGATGCTTTTGTTGTGAGAGCTTCTTTCCCTCAATGGTCCTGTGCATTGTAGCTTTTTTGTTGTTGCTTTGGAAGCAAAGTTCCCCTGGCCTGGCCTGATTTCACCACTGCTAACTTTTTCTGCAGAAAGCATTTTCAGGATATCTTACTATAGCAGGCTTTTTGGCAGGAAAAATCAATAGGCTGATAAAATATGGAAAGCCACTAGAGCTTTGCCTGTCTTTGGAGTAAGGGGAAGTCTTTGTGACCTTGTGATAGAAATGGTGGATTTAATTCCTTTTTATTTGACTGTCACAGTAGTCCTTGTATTTATCTAATCCATTTGCATGAGACTTAATTTTTGCATCAGCAGCATCTGTACAGCTGTTCATGTGGTTGCATGACAAATCAGAATGAGGTCAAAATAATCTGCCAGAGAAGGAAGAATAGAAATGAGAAGGGAGAGGGAGTCTTTTTTTTAGAGATTAAATGACAACACTGGGTCTGGCTGGTTCCTGCATCACTTCAGCTGGTGGAAAAGCAAAAGTGTTTTTAAAATCGCATTACCACTTTCTTCCCATCATCCCTGTTCTGCCTCAAGGAGAAGGAAGAAACGACTGTGAAAGCTGCTTTTGCCTTTCCATTCCTTGCTTCCAGGTTCTCTTCAGGGTCTGTATTGTAGCACCAGAACTTGTCTGTTTTGCCAAGAGGGAGTAGAGCTGTGCTAAAGTGGGGTAAACATTAAGTCAGTGGATTAGATACTAATATCCATTAAACATTAAGTCAGAGGTGTAAATACTAACAAAAAAAGAGGGGATGGGTGGAATTAAAAACTTGCCAAGAAGTCCCCATCACTTTCACACATCCAGCAGGGGCAGCTGTGTCCTGGGGTCATCAGGCCCAGCATCGCCAGCCGGGCAGGGGAGGGGATTGTCCCGCACTGCTCTGCACTGGGGCAGCCTCACCTCGACTGCTGGGGGCAGTTTTGGGTGCCACAGTGTAAGAAAGACATTAAACTATTAGAGAGTGTCCAAAGGAGGGAAGCAGAGACGGGGAAGGGCCTTGAGGGGAAGCCGTGTGAGGAGCGGCTGAGGGCACTGGCTCTGCTCAGCCTGAAGGAGACTGAGGGCAGACCTCACTGCAGTCACAGCTTCCTCCTGAGGGGAGAGGAGCAGCAGGCACTGATCTCTGCTCGCTGGCAGCACCCCAGGGAGTGGCACAAAGCTGAGTCAGGGCACGTTTAGGTTGGGTATCGGGAGAAGCTTCTTCACCCAGAGGGTGGCTGGCACTGGAGCAGCTCCCCGGGGCAGCGGTCACAGCACCAGCCTGGTTCAAGAAGCGTTTGGACAATGCTCTCAGGCACGTGGTGTGACTCCTGGGATCCTGTGCAGGGCCAGGAGCTGGACTTGGCGATCCTGTTGTGTCTCTTCCAGCTTGCCATTTCTGTGATTCTGTTACCTAAATTCTCAGTGGTATCCCTTCGTTGACCTTTTTTCCCAGCCTCTACTTTCAGCTGTGCTTGGGTATCCATATTGATTTTAGTAGTATTGCTTCACTATAGTACAAATACATGCCTCTGTAGAGAAAAACGCATTTTCCTGTTTCATGTTCCTAATAGACTGCTGGTTTTACAGCCATGACATCTTGATGTCTGATTTTGTCAAGAGACTAAATGGGAGTTGTTCTCAAACCTGATTGCTTTGAGATGCTGAGGGAAGTGAGTAGTTTCAGAGAGACAGGTGTCTTTGACTAGGCTGGAATACTGGGCTTCTTTTGATCTGACCTTCAGTGGTCTCAAAACACTGCTGGGCTACTGCAGATTGTTTCACTCACTTAAATGGAGTCCCTTCATTCTGACTGAAACTGCCATTTGTCAGGAGGTGAAGTAGTTAATGTGTATGTCCCAGCTGGATTTCCATCTGGGCAAATGTGGTCACCCCACCTTTGAATTTCTTCTGACTAGAAAATGAAAACTTAGAAAACTTGTGTAATGTTTTTCTCCTGGATAGTTGTTACATTCCATCCTGTAAGTGGTTGTACTTCAAGACAGATGAAGTTGCTTATGTGAATGCTGCCTTGGGGTCCTTCAGGATCTTCTCCAATATAAATTGTGTACCTAGAAGTCATAGCTGTGTAGTTTTATGGGGAGAATCATAGCATAGTGGATGCCATCTATTCAGTTTCTTGGTGTTTGGTCAGCATGATAGGCAGATGCTTACTGTATCATTCTGTTGCTTGGAGTCTTTTTTTTTTTTGCAGGATTTATATTTTCTAGACACGAAGTCTCACTGCAGTTCAATGCAGTTTAATTGTCTATGCATTGGAGTGCATTTCTAGGTACCTCCAAAGCTAGTTTTGTGTTACTGCTTTCTCTGTGACACCTCCCTGTTTCTGTGTGCTGTTTTATTTGTGGCTATGTAATACGCAGGGAAAAACTGTGAAGGTGAAAACGGGGACATGTCTACATGAAAGAAACTTGAGGCAGAGCAGCTGGTAAAACTATACAGCCTTCCCTCGCTGTGTGCTGAGCACTTGGGGCCCTGCATAGAAATAGTTTCACTGATTAAACAAGTGAGCTAAATTGTGCACATGCATTTCTGCAGGATCAGCTCAGAGGGGCAAGCATCTAGCAAGAGCAAACCTCTGATGTGACACATTTAAACTGCTTCTGTGTTGGTAGGTAGGTTTGGCTTCCAGCCATGAATGACTGCCCACTGCAAACTTTTTTGTTTCAGTCCTCAAGACATGTGAGGGATTCATGCAAGTTCAGTGGGCTGGAAATCCTCCTGCAGCAATCCCACTGATCACAGGGTCACTGCCTGTTCCTGCATAGCCCAGTGGCTGTGCACCAGGAGCAGGGAGAAGCGCCTGTTCCCAGACAGTGTCGGCTGGAGAGTCAGGCAGCCCAGGGGACTAATCTGCCATGGGCTCTGCAGTAATTGATGTTTGGATAAAGAGGTTCTCAGTCCCACGAGGGTTCAGTAGTAGCTCGGTTGTCCCACTGTCAGTACAATATCAGCTTTTCCTCTACCTGCTGCTGCTTCAGGAAAGCGAGCTGGCAGCATCCCTCAAGGACTTAGCATAGTCATGGAAGTCTGGCGTTGTGTCCTGCTTTTGTTTTGTTTCCCGTCATGGAGCACTTATGGAAGCTGAAACTGCCTTCACTGTGTTGCCTTCAATAGTAGGGAAGATTTTACATGTAACCTCGGTATTATAGTGCTTACCACCATCAAGCCCTTGTAAATAAGCGGGTGGAATACAAGGCCACGCATTCCTTCGATCCTAAACCTGTAGTGTGAGAAACGCTCCTTGTGGCGGCAGCAGCGGATTCGGCTGAGTGCCCGTCCCGGTGCGGCGTGACAGTGCCGGGGCTGGGAAGGGAGCAGCTCAAGGAGAGGGGACAGGCAGAGTGGCTGGAGCAGCGCTGCTGTGGAGGGGACAGTGCTGGACCCTGCGCTGAAGGCCGAGGCAGTGCCGTGCTCCCTCCTGGCGTCTGCACTCCCCTGGCTGTGCCCAGCTCCAGCAAGCTCCACACAGTGCTGGTGGCTTTAGTTTCAGGGTTTGAATTCACTGCAAATGCACAGCTTTTTGTCATGTACATTAGTTATCATGTTCCTAACTCATCTAGTATTCCTCTGGAAGCAGGATATTGATATTTTAGTTTTTGACAAGAAATACAATTATATTTGTGCTCATTACTTTACCTGTAAGCCCTGCTGCTTCACTTCGTGGAACCCGAGTTTATAATCCTTTAAATATCCACAATTACTACTTAGGGGTTTGGGGTTGTTTGGTTTTTTTTTTTGCTGGAACAATAGAGGTGCAAAGATGACACACAAAAAATGACAGTGTTATAAAAGTAGTTTTGCCATGTAATTGTGAAATGCAAAATAGAAGAGGACTGTATGGATGATGATCAGTTGGTGTGACAGCCCCACTTTGGAAGACTTGCAGGTTTTTTTAGTGGGGTTCATTTTACTCTTTTTATATCAGGATAACATCACTTAGTATGTTTTACTCTTATGTTTATCTGACCTGCCTCTGCAGCCTTTATTCTCCCAACAGTGCATTTTTCTAGTAAGCAGGATACAGAAGCACCCATTAACATGTTAAAACCAAAGCGCAGGTTGTAAACCGTGGGGCCTGGCTAGGGCCACGCTGCAGGCAGGAGTGAGCAGGGCCGCTGTGTGTCCATGCCGTGTTGCAGCTGCGGTCTCTGTGTGCAGTACAGTTACGTGTGCGTGTGATTTCTGGGGAGCTGTTACTTACGTTAGTGTAAGATGGATGTCATTCAAGTGCGGGTGACAGTGGCGATGGCGAGGAATGTGCCTGCAGCTGCTGGGTGTCTGGGAGCAGTGTATCCTCTTCCTCTCCTGACAATAACCCAGTGTGTAAACCTGAGGGTTTCTCAGCCTGCAGCTGATGTAGTGAAGTGTTCAGTGCTAGATCTACATAGAAGCCAAACAAAAGTGCTTCCTTGCATTTTACTCTTCTGCTGTCAACAAATACTGTACAGACAAGTTTAGGTACAGCTGAGACTGGTGGCCAGGTGGTGAATTCCAAAACTCAACCTTTGAATGCCTTCAGGGAGAAAACTTGACTGAGCATAAAAGAGGGAAGGCTATAATTTCTCAGACAAAGCATTAGCTGCCAGAGATAAGCTTCTGAGATATTTGGCTATTTATTTTATTGAGATATTTATGTCTAATCAATTAAAAAATGACCCTTAACCAATTCTGCTTGTAACTAATGATACTGGATGACCCTCATTCACAATTCTAAAACCTCAAAATCGGTTCTTTATCAGTATCTTTCTTACTAAGGATTGTGGGAGAATATTTTGACAATAAGGAGAAGAAAAAGAATACCCTGTTGCAGGTTTGCTGTCACTCTTACCTGTAGCACAGCTTTAGGCTAATCAGAAGTGTACAATGTTGGATGCTTTCTCTGATCCTGCTCTAGTTCATTTCTCTGTCATTTTTTTACTGCATGCCAGCAAGCTCCCCTGCTTAGCCAAATGTCATCTGTGTCCCACAATGTGAAGTTTAATTGCATATTTAAAAAGTGGAAAGGGGAAGTGAAGAACAGAGTAGCTTCCTTGCTTTCTACTCTATGGGACAAGTACTTGAAATTCCTCACATTCTTCTCTTGTTAACAGTATGTTTACTTTTCATCACTGGGTTATTAGGATTAACAAAAGTCATTGCTTCAAGCTCATTTAATTTGAATTTAGTGAAAGCAGACTACCTCCTGCAGCCTGTAGGAAGCATTCCTCTGCCATAGAAATGTATTAATTTGTAAAAAGCAGCTACCAAAAAACGTGAGCCCTGATGACCATTTTCACCCCAATGTTCAACATCACTGTGTATGCACTGCATTCTAATGAAGTACCTTATGTTGCAAATTCCAGGACGGTTTGAATAAGCTGACAGTCTAATTAACATTTCAGTCTATCGGAGATTTGCATTCAGTGCCAAGAAGCTCTTTCTATGTACACTTTCTAGAGCACGGGATTGCAGACTGCAGACACCCCTTCAAAACATCATTTATCCAAAGAATTAGACTTAGCTATTTAGTCCATTTCTGCATCTGCAGTAGAAGTTGCTTTAACTTGCAGAGAATACAAATTTTCAGAATTCAAAGTTTGCACAGAAACCTCTTGCATGTGCTGTATTTAAGCCTGTTGCCTATCAGAATGCTCTACTAAGTGTAGTTAGGTAAATATTTCTTTATTAAATGATTAATTCCATAAATAAATTCTTTTAATTCATTGAATATAAAATTAAAATCATTTACAACTTATTCCAGTATTACAGGGGCTGGAAGGGGTAAAAAAAAACTCGGAGGAAACAAACAAAAAGCTACAGTTTGATAAATAAAATACTCAGCTTTAAAACAACTGATTTCTGTTTGCCATTAAACTACAGTTGGTACATAATAGCTGCCACTGTGAACACCCCACAAGTGCCCACCTCAGGAAGGAATGTAACTTCCAACTTAGTTGGGAAAGGGTGGAAGAAGATTGAAGAGAGGGGGAGAAGCATAGTGTTAAATTGAACAGGATAGAAAAGTTTTCATAACCGGAACAAAATATTAATTTGATCACTTACAAACAGAAAACAGTATATAATTAGATAAGGTGCTCCAAAAAGAAGCAGTAAAGTTGCTCCAGTATTATGAAGCTTTAAGTATGCTTAAATCTCTGTTGCATTAGTGTCCAGTTGCACAGTGCACTCCTGTAACATCTTGATGTTGCCCTCAAATGGGCAAGGCACCACTTCCATCAAAGGTCCTTTCCCCATGGCCGGGTACTTCAAAATTCTGTTTTGCATCCCACCCCCAAGACAACTTAGTCCCTAAATTTATGAATGTCGTTGACTAGTCTGTAGTAGGGGTAGGCTTCATTTGCATGTGGACAGTTGTAGTTGCAGCGGCAGGACTGGATCATCATGACACTCTTGGTGAAGGTTTCCCCGTCGTCGCAGCGGAACCTGACCTTGACAGTCCTGGTCTGCTGTGGTGTGCAGCACCTGCCATCCACGCAGGAGCCACAGTACTTGGGGCGGTACTTCTTCACACTGGAACATCCAGCGTAAGTAAACTTCACCGGGGAGGGGGACTTCCTTGTCTTGGTACATTTCTTTCCCTTCTGCAAAGGAAAAGCAATAACATTATTAGGAAATTCTTTTTCAGCATCTACCCCCTACCTGAAGCAGCTTAGGGAGAAGAGGAACACCAGAAGAATCTGTATTTACCTTTAGGGACGCATAGCTGGGCTGGCCACATGGCCTCACTTCACATATCCTGGTCTCTTTGATGAGCTTGCAGTCAGGATTGTCGTTTGTCACCCTTGTGGAGATGCCAGTTCCACACGTCTTTGAGCACTGGGACCAAGAGGTTGTTTGCACAATGCATTTGGGATTCTCAAAAGTTCGGCTTTGTGGCTCGGATCCAAAAACTGGAAAAGGAAAGGAGGGGTTAGTCTAAATATATTCTCTCACTACGTTTCTTTCTTTCCCTTGGGGTCTAAGGAGTCATATAGCCACCCTCTGGCCTCCTCCCCTTAACTGTCACCCAGAAAAATCCACACTCACCAGGTAACATTTTCAGGCCTCCCTTCACAATGGCAATTAGCTCATTGTTCCTGGTTAGTTCGCCTTCGGAATCATCCAGACCAAACTCTTTGCTGAAAAAGCCTTCCAGCTCCTCCAGCGCATCCTTGCCTTCATCACAGACCCACTCCTCGCAGCACTGCCCGGGGACTTTGACCAGCCTGGGGCTGGAGCAGCCCAGATTGGGAAGAGAGAGCTCCTGCGGGCAGAGCGGGATGCAGCCGACAGCTCCATCTATGCACGTACACTGGTGTTTACAGTTCGGCTGGAAGCTCTCGCCGTTCTGGTAGATTTTGGAATTATATTCACACGGTCTTCCCTCGGACTGTGCTGCAGAGATCAACATGAAGGGAAAGAAGGGAGTGAGCGGCGGGAGTCGCTGGTTTAAGCTCAGGTATTTGCTGGTCTGTTAAACTCAATGTACGGCGGAGCTCCCTACAGCCCCCCGGGGACGCGGGGCCAGAACAATAACTTAGTCAGGAATCACTTTTCCTTATGTGCGTTTAGCGGAGCCCAGACATACTGAATCGCATTCCAGACTGCTGAAGTCATGTGCCTTTCTGCCAAGCTACCGACAACAAAGCATAACCATACATGGGCTCGAAATTACCGAACGCCGGCACCGCGGGGCGCGGGGTCCGTCCCGGGGGAGCCGGGTCGCCGCTTACCTCTGCAGATGCCCTTCAGGGCGGAGGGGCTGGCCCCGAAGTTGCACTCCAGCCCCTTGGTGTGGTCGCAGGGCTGCGATCGGCTGCAGTCCTCGTTCAGCTGCTTGGCGCAGACCTTGCAGCAGCCGCAGCCGTCCGGCACCAGCCCCACGCCCGGGGCGCACTGCGGCGCGGCCGCCGGGCACTGGCACACGGCGGGGCAGGGCGAGCCCAGAGCCTGCGGAGCGGAGCGGAGCGGAGCGTCCGGTGAGCGCCGGGAGCCGAGCGGAGCCATCCGACCCGCCTCCTCTCCCTCCCTCTCCCGGACCGCGGCANGCTGTGAGGTGGCCCGCAGGGTCACCCGGCCGTGCCGGGGTTCGCTCCGTGCCGCTGCTGCTGTGCGAGCGATTCCCGGCGCGGCAGAGGCCGGGGCTGGCGATGCCCCGCGGTACCGACGGGCCCGGCTGCCAGGCCGGGACGGGCTGAGCCCCCCGCCTGTGCGTCCCCGGGCTCAGCGTCCCTCACCCACGCGGGGCGCCCCTGGATTGCAGTGCCTCGTTGAAGTTTAATATTTGGGGATAGGGAGGAGAGTTTTAGCTTCTGTTGTGGCGTCTTTTCTTTTCCTGGCTGTAAGTACTTCCAGATGGGATTTAGACCCCAGACGTAACAATATTTCCATATTTGGTATAGCAGTAGCCCGCATTTTTCACATTTTTCTGCTCTGTTATCCAACCACAAAGCATTCTTGACAGCTTCAGATGTTGTTAAATATAGCCTTAACTTCTGTTCCCAGGGCAGGAAATTCTTAGGAATTCCTGTTTTTCACGCAAGCTGTCTATCATGATTTAGGAGAACTTTGCTGGAGAAGCCAACTGGCGTTCTGCTGCGGTTCGCTCCTTTATTGAAATAGCCCAGCAGTTGGGTCTGCTCGCCAAAGGCATTACAATGAGTCCCCATTCCAGGGATTTTTCTTTGCAAATGAATACTGTTCCCAACACAAGTTTGGGGGTTTTCTTGTCGCCTTCAAGGCTGGAAGGTAGAGAAGCAGATTCAAAGGAGAGGCGAAAGCTGACAAAAACCCCTCCAAAGGCCATGAAAAGTGGAGGGGGAGGGGGCGAGGGGGACAGCGGGGAGGGAGGGATGCGGAGAGGAGGGATGTGATAACCTGGCTGCGGCATTCCCATGCAGCGGGTGCCCCTGCGTGCCGCCGGCCAGGAACGGGACGGGCAGCGGGGAGGGGAGGCAGCCGCAGCCCTCCGCTCGGAGGAGCCGAGCCCGGTCGTCTCGTCGCCTGCCCGGTGCTACGGCCGAGAGGGTGACAGCCAGGACGGTGCGCGGGGCTCCGGTAAGTGCCGCTCCCGGGGCCGCGCGCCCATCCGCTGTTCCCTGTGCATTCCCACGCCAGCGGGAATGATGAGGCA